>PVKU01001578.1:0-133738 GCA_004027475.1 Anoura caudifer
CCCTGTCATGTGATGAGATGCCTGGCTATCTTCAAACCAGGGAGCGAGCCCTCACCAAGACCCTGAGCATGCTGGCATGCTGATCTCAGACTTCCAGCCTCCAGGACTATGAGAAATAAATCATCGTTTAAACCACCCAGGCCATGGTATTCTGTTATAGAGCCCAAGGTGACTAATACATAGGTGTAAACATACCAGGGTGCTTTAAGAAGAGAGAAAATTGAATACATGATTAGTTTTTGCTTAGCAGTAATGAGAACAGCAATCAACCTGCAGAGCTCATGGAGCCTGAAGCCAGCCAAGACACTGGAGAAATTATTCCAGCCCTTTGGGCTAAACAGGAATCAGGGACACTTGACAGTTTTACATGGTTTATGACTGTTATATTGATCCTCTTGTTTGCTTACTCCTAAATACAGAGATAAATTCCTGACATTGTCAGCAAGTCTCAACTGTGCTAAGGAAAAGTAATAAAGGACTTTGTTTTACCCATTCCCCCATTTGCAAGACTTGGACTGAGGAGTCAAGGGGTGACTCTGGATGGTGATGGCAGCAGGAATCGGAGAGAAGGGGGGAGAAAAAGAGAATAAAGTCTGCCCACTCAGCTTCTCTCCTTCGCTTTCGTAAGTGAGTCAGTTCTTGCTAATACATGTGGTTTATCAAGACAATCTGAAAATATTGGTGTTGGACTTCGCCCTGCACATGAGACTCATTTTCTCTGAGCACCTACTCTGTGAGAGGTCCTGGGGTGGATGTCTTTGGGGATATTAATATGAATTACACAGCGACTCTCACCTCAAGGAGCCTGACAATGTTAGGGAGAGTTGTCATGTATTTATTTAAACAAGTGCTGTGATCATTCAAAGCAGGGTCATATTATTTCTGGAAGGAGGAGTCTGGAATGGTTTTATGAAGGAGGGAAAATTGAAGTCAGGCTTTGAATTATCAGGGGGATTTGGGTGACAGATATGAGAGCTGGAAGGAATCACAGGCACGGAGAAGAGAGTGTCACAGACGGGGCAGTGGGACCTTGGCACTGGTGTTTTCAAGGATTGTGTGGGGAGCCTGTTAAAAACAAAGATAATCAAGACCTAGTCAGAGAAGTTCTGATTAACAGGGTCAAAGATGGGGCCAAAGAGTTGGACTTTAAGGGTGTATCGGAAGAATTTCCTGCAGAGGGTCCAAGTACCACCCATGGAGGAATGCTGGTCTAGAGGAGAGTAGATGAACCCCAAAGATGGGAACATTTGTTGAAGAGCATTAGTGTGGGGTGAACTTGGAAATGTTGGTAGGAGCCATGCACCCAGAAAGTGTTAAATGCCAAGTACTTTATTTTGCCACATAGCTACCATTTTTTGAGCAATCACTGCTAAGTAGATTCTCAAGTTATTTTAGTCCCATTCAAGATGGAGGCATGTAATCTAAGCTGAGGTTAAGTTATGTGTTCAGGTTTCCCCATGTAGGAAGTGGCAAAGCTGGGATTTGAGCCCAGGTGGTTCAACAGGTAATGGGTAATGGGGGTCAATGTGATTAGAACTGAGATTTAGAATGATAATTGGCTGCATAATGAAAGAAGAAAGTGATGGTGAGGAACCTACTGGAACAGCACAGACAAGTTAGGTGAAGAAGACCTGCCCAGTGTAAGAGAGGGAGGATACTGTGAGAATCCCCAGAAGTTCTTGTGGGATCAAACCACACAGGGATGAGCGGACCACCTCACTTCTCAGTCTCTCGTGATTTCAGCGACATGGCAGAGGCGGGGCACAGACCTTCTTCGAACCCTTTCCCTTTGGAGCTCGGAGCACTTGGGTGCTGTCTCCCCTGTCGGTGATGTGTTGCCTCCCACACCTCTCTGGCACAGAGGGGGCAGTAAGTGGTTAGGAACAAAGGTGGTGAAGTCAGACTTCCTGGGTTCAAATCCTGACTCACTTGCTGCTCGAATGCTTTAGGCTGATTTTTTAAATGTTGTTTTGCCTCAGTTTTCTCATCTGAAAAATGACAAGATCATTTCAGCATCTTCATACAATTTGATATAATATTTAAATGAAATTACATATATAAAAGGCTTAGACCCACTCTGGCACAGAACTAGCCCTCACTAGGTATTAGGATTGACTAATATTGATACTTTTTTATGGTTTTAATTTTACTTTTATTTATTTAGTTAGTTTCTAGGCCTGGAAACTTGGATTTGCCTCTTGCTGACTTGACAAGACACAGGCTTATTTATTCACCACTGAGAGAAGTTCCTGTCCCGAGTGCCTGTCTTCAGCGGGGCATGGAAAGGGTCAGCGATCAAGGGGAAATTCCTCTTCTGATTGATGCTTGGCCCCTGCAGCACCCAAGCAGTATAAAGTAGGCATGATAAATCAGCCCTAGAAGGAACCTGGGAAATTAAAGGAGCAACCAGTTATTGCAGTTGTGTCAAACTTGGCTTTTCCAATGGCAGGGAGAAGTCTTGTCTTGGGTAGCATTTCCTTCTTATAAAGTGAGCAAGACACGGCTGAAGAGAAGGGAGTGGTTCTTTTTAGTACTTCTCTTTGGTGATGGCTCCATGGCTATTATGGAAATACATAGATATTTCACATGCTGACTGTAGAATTTAATGACGTTAGGACTGTTATTTTCTTTCCCTATACTGAGCAATGCAGCAAGCCTCAATGTGCAGGCTGTCTTTTCACTAGCCTTTCCATCTGCTTAGCGTTGGGGCTAACTGTGGCACAGATCATGGCGGTCCCTAGAAGGCTGGCATAAAGAAAGTAAACTGGAGAATTTGAAGAGTGGAATTGTGGAATGAGAAAGGGGGTTCTAGGGTTCTCAGAGAAAGCTAAATGTAAGCTGGGAGCAAACATCTGAGGCAGAACCGTATATTTGGCACTCGGGGAAAACACTGCAGGTGGAGGAAGAGTAGGGGCAAACATTGGGAGCCCTTAGCCTGGACACACTTGACACATTCAAGGACCTGTAAGGAGTTCTATTTGCTTGTGTGTTTTCAGCCAAGGGGAAGATGGTATGAGGCTGTGGAGAGAGATCAGAAGCCCGAGTGTACAGGGCTCTGAAATCCATTGTTTCTATTTGAGTACAATCAAAGCTCTGGAACATGTTTAAGCTGGGCTGTAAAACAGATGGCATCTTTAAAAACATCACTTCGGGATGTGGCAGAGAACAGGTCATAGAAGACAAAAGCAGAGGCAAGGGGTCCGTCAGGAGGCAGCTGCTGTCATGCAGTGGGGTACAGTGGATACTCAGTGAATTTTGCAAAATTCCTACATATTTTCTTGCCCTTTAGTTGAAGAAAATTATGATTGTTCTGAATTTAGGAGTTGAAAATAAGCCATTGCAACCAGTGGGGAGGTACAGACTCTTCCTGCACTTCTGGAAATGGTTTCAGAACTGAAGCTAAGCCTGCAGTGCTGCTGTGTGTGGACGTGGGTGGCTCCTGCGACCTCGGGGGCACAACAGATCAGCTGCAGAGCACGTTAAATAAGGTGAAAAATCTGGTTGCTTAAAGAAAGGGAGCTTCTGTCACCAGAGGCTATTTCTTAAGAAATAACTAACTCAGAGGTAGAAGAGTGTCATTGAAGAGGGTATGGAATGAAAACAAGTCCTTGAGTGTCATAGGTTTGTAGGAGGAGTTGAACCAGGTGCCAGGGGAAATAAGGTCATGGGACACATACTGAAGACAGGGCAGCTGGATCCATCTTGTGCTGGACTCAAGGAATGGACATGACCTACCCCAAGGAGCCTACTCGGCATCACACAGGGCCTAAGCTAATTTGGAAATTTCTGATACTCTTAGAGTAATTGCGAGTCAGATTGGCCAAGGGCAAATTATTGCCAATGGTGAAGTCATTTTGCAGAATTTTCCTCACTCACCCAAATCCTACAGCTAAAGGAAATAAGTGAAATTTAAGTGGTATATTGAACTCCCAGAGTGAAACTCCTAAGGTAGAAAGTAAACACCAACTTACAGAACCATAGCCCTTTTCAGAAACCCATGGAATTAATGAAATCCAGCTCTCTCTCCCCAGTTGACCCCAGTTTTCCTTTCTTCATTCCAGGCCCAGGGCTGAGAATCAGGTTTTTCAAAGTGTGTCTGAGCCTGCTTTGGAGTTGCTTCATTCTCATTGCCCACGGCAAAGAAATTATGATCAATGAATAGGAATTATAGGGAAAAATATTTGAATTCAGAATTGGGAAGAATGTTTTAGTCATCATGTCTGTGCAACAATGGAACAGACTGCCGTGTGAGACAATAAGAATATGAGGTTACCATTTACTGAGCATATACTGTGTGCCAGACACTAAGTGCTTTACATGCATTATTTTTATTTGGGCCACAGCATAGCTCATTTAACAGATGAAGAAACTAAGGCATAGAAGGGATGATTTTGATTAAGTTGAAGAAGTGCTTCTAAAAAGCTACTACGTGCCAGACATAGTGTTAGGCATTTTAGGGTAAACAAATTCAATGTGATCTAGATTACAGCTGGAAGATCTTTCTGGACTAATAAGAACATATCGCTTCTAAGCCTTTTGGTTAAGATCAACTGTATGCAAATAGGAACAGTTTAGCAGGTGCTTTATAATTTATAAAATTAAACATTTGCAAAGTTCCAAAACTGCGGTGGGAGCATTTGGTTGCCTTCTCAGGTGGATGTGGATTGAGGAGTCTTCCTGCATGAAGCAGCATTTCAACTGAACGTTGATGGACCACATGGAGGTAGCGTGGGGCCCAAGGAGTATTTCAAGGTATGGAGTTACATTTTATTCACCAGGATACGAGGAATTTGTAGTGATTTTTCTTGTACAGAGTGATCCGAAAGCATCAGAAATTATCTGCTAGCTAGAAATACAGAGATTTGGCCCAAAGAAGGAGCCAAGATCAGGGGCCAGTGAGATGCCAGGACAGTGGAAGCAAGATCCTGGACCAGGGTGACTTGAGGGGAAGGAGCGGGGCAGAGGGGCGAAAGAAAGGTTTTAGAGGCAGATCAATTAGTCAGAAATAGGAGGATTGACAGAGCAGAGTCCATGATGTTGCCTAGGTTTTGAAAATGGTTAACTTGGAGGATGGTGGTGCCATAAATTAGGAATAGGAGATCATTTGAAGCCCTGGAGAATGGAATAGGAATGAAAATTTGATCATAGATTCAGCATTCATATGGGCTCATGAAAAGCGCTTTTATTTCCTTCCTGGTTTCTAACCACGGTGGGTGAGGGCTGCTGGGTTGCCAGGCTGTAAGCAGTCTGTGGAGTCAGCTAGCCAGTGCTGACTACAAGTTTTTTCAAGTACTATTGACTAAGCCTGTGCTGCTGGGGCTCAGCCAGGAACAAGACAGCTTCAGCCACTGCCCTCACGGAACCTGCAGTTCTGTGGGGAGACAGACTCTATATGTATGATCACGTGAGTAACTAGTATGTAACAATCGTGGCGCATCCTTTGAAGGAAGATGTTAACCTGAACTAGACTTGGACCAGGCTTTTGTGAGAAATGAAAATCAGGTTGATACCTGAGTGATAAGTAGGTTAGTCCTGGCATACATATTTTAATGTGAATGATCAGTGTTCTTGTGATTGTAATGACAGGAAAAGAGGCAGCCTCTTAAGGCTGTTGGGACCTGCAAACTCCTGACTCTCGGAGAAATTCTCGATGCAGGTGGACAAGGTCTTAGTGGCAGGAGGTGTTGACCATGTGTGCTCTCTGCTGACTTCACCAACTGCCTTGTCCGTTGGCCTTAGATTGCCTGGGCTATTCTTCAGTTGAGCTCTGAAAATGTGTCTCATTTTCTCCAATGCAATGACCTGGGGGAGGCCAGAAATGACGCTGTGGTAAGGGAATGACATTGGAATGTAGGGCTGAGGGTTGAGACTCTGGCTGGAGATCACTCGCCCTGCCCACAAATCTAAAAATGCACAGTTTGATTGTAACACTGGAAAATATCTCCTAATGTTTTGGCTTCTGCCTGCAGAAAAGAGAAAGTTAAAATCACGGATGGCAGCAATATTATTAATTCAGGAATCTTAGCACTCCAGTACTGCTCATTTTTGCCCTAATGATTAAAAAAAAATCATCTCCCAGTGAATTTGACCAGACAATGTGCAGGTTGTGGGGAAAGGGAGGAAAAGGGGCAGGGAGGAGGCAGAATCAGAGATCGGGAGCACGTTGGAGACTGTTCAGAAATGCCATTGCTCTTCCTGGGAGACAGGCTGATGTGGACTTGAAGTCTTGTCCATTGATGCCACTTCTGTCATTTTTCGTGGCATGTGGCCATGTTGATTTGATTGTTTGATTCCTTTTCCTCGTATGTGGAAGCACATGCCAGGGTTGATCCAAGGCACTTGGAACTGGGCTGAGCTCTCCATCACTGTGATCCAAACATCTCAGCCACCTTCAGTTTTCTTATTGTAAGACTCACATTTCTGCCTGTGTAGATAATTGGATCCCCAAGCAGGTATTCTGTCTAGTATAAACCCAGTAAAATGTCAGCCACCTGGGAGGAAGGGCAAAGCTCATATCGAAGTCTCTCTTTTCTTTTCTAGAGGTAAGAAACAGAGATATCATCCAGGTATCTCTTTCACGGCAAGTTCTTTTTACAGGTGACTTTAGTCTTCATTCAAAAATATTATCTCAGTGCCTGCTGCATGCATGGGAATGGACTGGGTGTGGTGGGCAATACAGAGATGAGTAAACGTATACAAATATGAGTAGACATATCTTCCTCCCGACCCTGTGAGCTTCTTTAGGGCAAAAAGCGAGACGAACATAACTCACTGCATAATGAGGTTAGATGTGGATATTATTCTAACAGCAGAAAACCTTTGCTGATGCTCTGCCATTTGGCAAGCACTTCTGTGCAAGGCTCTGAGGACCTCAGAACCGTGGTCAGAGAAACGCAGTGAAAGCTCTCTAGGGCTTAGTAAGACAACTCACTTCTGGTGAGAAATGGAGAAGGTTCCTTGGAGATGGTGCAATTCAGCTGGGTCTCAAAGAACGGGGCAGCTGTTTATAGGCAGAGTTGTGGTGCGGGTGATTTTAATTTGGGGAAATGGCCTGAGCCAAATCAGGGAGGTAAACGGAACCATGTTTGGCAAAGGATAAGCGTCCGGGTTGGCTGGGATGAGTGGGGTCTGTGTACAGAGCGGGGTCCTTGTGCCCTCTGTTTTAAGAACTGTTATTATTAAAATGTAACATAAATATAAAAACATATACAAATTACCTGTGCGGCTCAAGGAATTTTCATAAAGTGAATGCGCTCATGTAACCAGCATCCAGGTGGGCAGGAAACTGAACTCAAGAAGCCTCTCCAGAAGCCCCCTCACTGCACTTCCGCTCACTGCCCCTGCACCTCTCCAGGCAGCATTGCCCCGACTTCTGTCAGCACAGATTACTTCTGCTCGTTGTTGAATGGTATGTAAGCGGAGTCACGCAGAGGGTACTTTTTATGTTTCCAGCTTCCTTGTTGTGTAGCACATTGTGAGAGTCATCCTGTTGTGTGTGTGGTTTTCATCTCTTCATGTTGATTGCTGTATTGTGTTCCACTGCGTGGCCATGGCCCTTGCCTTTGGCCATACCCAAGGCACTTGTTTATTGCAATCTTGTTGGCATTTGGGTTGTTTCCACTTTGGGGAAATTATGAGTATGCTTCTAAGACCATTCCCATATAATGTCTATTGATGAACACATTGATGCATTTCTGTCAAGTATATCTCTAGGGATGCAATTTGTGGATTGTGGGATTGAAAATCCCTTTTTAATAACAAAAGCACTCATCTCATATGATTCTAATTATGATTTTAATATTTCTAGGTTGAGAAATAGACAATGATAAATATTTACTGTGAATTCCATAATACTTCTGAATCAACTGGAATATTATCAGTCACAGAAATATCTTGATATGTCCATGATGGATTTCATCTGCAGTCAAAGTTCAATGTGTATAGGGTACACAGATCCCTTGCAATACTTTTGACCCCCCCCACACACACACTTTGGGGAGCCACGGTCTTAGGGAAATGGTGGGGTGCGGAGCCAAGGAACAGTCATCAGTTTAGTTCACTGACATTTTTGGTGCTTTAGGCCAAGCCTCTAGTCTAAAATCTACTAGGGTTTTTTCCTCCTCCTCTCTCTTTTCTTTTTTCCTGAGAGAGAATGCCTATGCTCCCAACTGTAATACGACTAGTGTACCATTAGGAAGATGGTCTGGCCAACTGGAATGGTTATGGCCTTGGGAGGGGAATCTAGGCTTCATCTCACAACCTGCCACTTACCCGTTGTATGAATAAGGTAAGGGATGAGGTGTCTGTGAACCTCAGCACACGTATGGTAAGACGGACATGAGCATACTACTGGCACGTGGGTCATGAGACTCAAATAAGGTAACAGGTCACAAGCCTGATGCTGTGTATTCTCACTGAATGACGACTGCGGTCATGGTTTTCCTCATCCTTTCCACCTGTACGTCTTCTCCTTGAGGGTACACACTACGTGTATACCCTCACATAGGGGGCACATAGTATAATGCCTTCCCCCCTCCATTATTCCCATAAGCCATCTTTCTTTGTTAGATCTCTAAACAAATATTCTGTGTCCCTGATCTCTATTCATTAGCCCTGCTGGTGACCAGAGCAAATCCAATGAGTTCATTTCAGCTGCTGTGCTTATAGTTGATAACAACTTCATATGTTCTCCTTCTTTCTAGACAGTAGCTCTTCAATGTTTTAATCCAGAGAAAAGGGTTAATGGTGGACTTTTTGGTTCTGGGACAAGCTTCTAAGGGAGTCATTTTTCGGTGAAAGGGGACCTTTCCATCACCCTATTGCAGTATTCTTTGTAGGAGACTTCTTGTGTAACCTTCAGGAGGTGCTTTGCTCCTGAAGGGTTATAAGCAATGTAAGGAGTAGGAAGGAAGTCTGTGGAGAGGGGGCTTGGATGGAGGTATCAGAGGTAGAAATGTCAAGACGAGATAGTATTTTCCTGTGTCAAGGTATCCACAGTGTGAGGTCAAGGAAGATGGAGAAAAACATCTTCAGATAGACTCTCCGCCTTTCCAGATTAAATCTGGTTTCAGAGCTAGGCAAGGAGAGAGTCAGATGGTCCGGTCATTTGTCTGGGACTGAGGTCACGCCACAGGACAGGGGGAGTTTCTGGCAATGACTGTGACAATAACTGAGGATCAAGAAGACAATTAGGAAGGAGTGACAGGTCACACCCTCATGAGGCACAACAGCAATACGTCTGGGAGTGGATTTCTAGCAACTGTGACTTTTGATGAAGAGCAGATCAGATGTAGTTGTGTTTTGAAGTGTGCAACCCTGGACCCAGCCAGTTTTTCAAATCCTCGAGCTGAGCAGATGGACTCTAATGAGTTATTCATCTATTTGTAATGCTCGCCCTGACCATTGTCCAGTTGGCCTCAGACACCACCAGTCTCCTCTGAAGTGAAAGGGAAGGGCTGCATTTTTTCTACTTTAGTCGATCCTCTCTCCCTCCCAGTCCTATAAGGCCAGGTTGCCTAAAACCCCCAAAGACCCTCTCTCTGTGAAAGTGTAACCTTCTCTCAAAGATCTCAAGCTTCAAGGCCCTCTTTCAGCGTGTAGAAGTGTGCACGATTCAAACATGGGGAAAATCACACTCACCAAAATCAAGCGGAGTTTCTTGAAAATCTTTCTATTAAAAGAATAATCAACAAATGCTTATCTGTCTGCTTGGTATCAAGTAACATTTAAAACACACACACTAAAGTTACTATATAAAGTCACATTTTGGAAATTAAAAGGGAAAATAAGTTGTTGAGAAAAATGTGTATGATTTTACTGAGCCCTAAATATCTGGAAAACAGTTTGAGCTCCTCAGCCAGACTTAGGGCTCTGGCTAGGTTTTCAACCCCTGCTATCGACAGCTAATTTCTTGAGCAAATTTATTCACTGTTTCTGAAAAAAAAGTTGGCAGCCAGGAGCCACCTCAGATGTACGGCCTGTTCAGAAATTTCTGAGTTCAATTTGCTTAAGCATTTCTGTTTCTTTCTCAAAGAACATTCTAGCAACATGACATATTATTTGTCTGTGACCTTTCACCAGAGGGCACTCAGATGGAGAAGCCCTGCTTACTTTCTGAAGATAAGGCAAAATATTTTATCTCTAACGCAGACTTATTTCTCAATTTTTTTCTTTTAGGGTCAGAAGGAAGAAAAAGCTTAAAGTCCTGATTTTGACAGTAGAATTTAGCTGCTTGTCTCAAGAGAAAATGTCTATGTCTGCTTAAAACTTGGAATCTTGAGCTTGAATTTGACATTATTTATAAAAACCAGATCATTAGCACAAAAGATTTTTAAAGCAGTGAAAATACTGCGTGATACTATAATGGTGGACCCATGTCATCATAGATTTGCCCAAACCTGTAGAGCGGACAGTGCCAAGAGTGGATCCTGATGTAAACTATGGGCTTTGGGGGATAATCATGTGTCGCTGTAGGCGTGTCAACTGTGGCTCATGTGCCCCTCTGGGTGGAGGATATTGACCACGGGAGCGGTTGTGCATGTGTGGAGGCAGGGTGTGTGTGGGAAATCTCTGTACCTTCTCCGCAGTTTTGCTGTGAACCTTAAACTGCTCTAAAAATTGTCTTAAAACATCATCTATTTATTGTCTAAACTAGATCTTAAGTCTAGATCATCTTTCCTAACTTGCTTTGTAACTCTTTGTTTGAGTTCCCCCCAAAACAAGCCTTGAGACAAGAACTCATTAGGACATTGAACCCAGGACACACAGGTGAGGAAGTAGGCTAAAGGGCAGGGAAGAGAGAAAAGCCATTAAGAGGGACACTCCAGTGGGCAACCGGGGCTCATGGCCCCTGGTGACCCTCTGAGAGTCCCTGTGGAGCACACCCCACACTGGAAGGTGGGAAACAGTAGCCCCGACACACCAACTCATCATTCTCTGCACCTGGGCTGCACCCGGGACAAGCATTCTTGGAGCCAGAGGCTGTTCTTAGACAGTGATGGCAAAAATAGGCACCCTGGGGTGGGAGGCTGACTTAAGCTGGAAACAGTCTAGTCAGGGGAGCCCAGGACGATCAAGGGGAGGCAGGGAGACAGACAGTGCTTCGTGCCCTCAGGTTAATCACATCATCTCCTGAGGTCCCATTGTTTCCTCTTTCACAAGAAGGAACTGGAATTTCCAAACTGAGTCCCTTGGATGACAGGTATTCCTTATGAAAACAATTCCTTTCATCTCAGAGCCTTTAATATGCAAGGGTGGGTGGTGTTGTCTAAGGTATTTGGTGTTGTCTAAGGTAATAGTGGAACCTCCCTATTATTATTCTTTTCAGGTGCCATCTATTGTTTTTTTCCAGATGACATCTGTTAATGCCTTGAGGATCTGATGGTCTGTGGTGTACGGTCTGGACCCTGCTACACCAGACGCTTGCTTGAGTCCAGCTGCACTTTGTGGTTCTCTGAGTCAACAGTAATTCCTACTGTGAAATGTGAGCTTCAGAGGAGATGCATAGGCTGGAATCAGAAGGGTTCCAGACTCCCCAAATTCCTATTTTCATGTCTTTTAGCTGGTAGACTTCTGAGTCTGTTTCCTTTTGATAAGAGCTTTCTGGAAAAAACAAAACAAGAAAATCAGTGTGTAGGAGAAGGTGCTGGACAGTCACAGGTGGACATAGTGGAGTCCCATGCAGGGACAGAGGGACTAGGGGGCCGGACTTTGGTCTCAGCCGGGTCGAGGTGCTCTCAGCTCTGCTGCACGAAGCACCTCGGTGGCTCTAGTGTATGTGTTCTCAACCCTCGTCACACCTCAGCGTGAGGCTCCCTCCCAGAGAGACTGATTTGACTGGTCCCAGATAGAGCCTGGGGTCCCCAGTGTCTCTCCTGTGCAGTTAAGGTGGAGACCTACTTTCTTTGAAGAAGGGTTTGTTTGTTTTCTTTAGCGTGTCTGAATATTATCAGAGAATAATATTGGCCAGGAATTGCTTAAATTTTGATTCAAAAAATGGCTCCGAGGATGGCATATTTCCAAGGGAGGGCAGAAGGGAGCTGGAACTCATGGTTGCTCTTCTGTGTGAATGACCCTGTCCATATGTCCTCTCCTCTCCTCTCCTCTCTCTCCCCCACCCCTCTCTCTCTCTCACACACACACACACACATATCCTGGGAAGAAGGATATTTTGAAACTCTCATTTGCTCACAAGGACTCCACATGGGACTCCTACACTTGCTGAAACAAATTACCACAAACATAATGACTTAAAACAACACACACACTCTTTGGCAGTTCCAGAGGTTGGAAGTTCCAAATGAGTCTTACAGGACTGTGTCAAGGTGTCAGTAGGGCTGTTCTTTCTGGATGCTCTAGGAGCATCTGTTTCCTTGCCTATTCCAGCCCCAGAAGGGGACACCTGGATTCCTTGGCTGTGACCACTTCCTCCATCCACAAAACCAGCATTGCCCCACTGAGTCCTTTCATGCTGTCATCCCTCTTGTTCTTCTCTGTCTTTGTCTTCCCCATTTAAAGACCCTTATGATTACATTGGGCCCACTGGGAAAAGCCAAGATATTCTCACTATCTTAAGGTCAGCTGATTAGCAACTGTGATTCTGTCTGCAATCTTAATTTCCTCTTGCCATATCACTTTACATATTCTCAGGTCCCAGGGATTAGGATGTGGACACCTTTGTTGGGGCCATTGCTCAGCCCACCACACATACCAAGGCTCGTGCGCTGTGTCTGAAGCTTGGATGATGGTCAGAGCTGAGGCTTCAGGTCACAGCAAAACGGAAGAGGGTTTCCCCTTTTGCTTCACGGTTTCTTTCAAAATTGTGTTTCAATTTATTTGCCAGAACATTTCATGAGTAAACTGTGGGCAAGTCTCTGAACCTCTCTGATATGCTCTTGGTTCCCTGTTCTGTCTATCTCACTGGGATGACATCAGAATACAAGGTGTTTGGAAACCTACTTCATGCGTCATAGACACATGACCCTTCTAAGAGACAGTCTTAGAACAGATTACACCAACAGGAGAACCAGAATACAATTGTGCCTCATCTATTCTATAGTCCACTGGGCCATTAGCTTATTGAAGGTATGGACTGGATCTTATTTACGCCTCTGTCTCAGAGTCTAGCCAGTTCCAACATAGGGTAGGTATTCAATACCTGTTGCTGAATTAAGGAATAGGTAACAGGATGAATAGAAGGTTGCTAGGATCTGAGAGAACTATAGCAGTAAATGAAGTTTATTGCCCTGAGGAATTAAAGGCCTAACTGGGGGGAACAAAATGTGCAAATACTAACAAGTAGAATATGGTGTTAAAAGAAAAGCAGAAGGAAGTAGTTTTGGAATTTCTAAGAAAGGTGAATTCAGCTCTGAGTTGCGGAAACTAGGCAGGGACATCAGACAATAGGGTCTCCAAGCCCATGGAACTCAGGCTGCTGCCCTCCATGTCCCATCCTGCAGCAAACGTAACTAGTTCAGCTTGTACTCTTTCCCACTATGCCAGTGATTCGGACCCAGTTACCCATTATTTGAAACTGACAAGCAACTGGAATCCAGCTTATCCAATTGGATGCTAGGTAACATTTCTCTACTGGAATCTGAGCAGATAAATTTTGCCTGAAACTCACATATAGCGAAGTTTTATCTCAAGGCCCCTTGGGCATCCTCAGTAAAGCAGCTCACTGTGTTTAGATTTCTCTAGATGAACATTCCCAGGAGCACAGAGCTTTTTGTGTGTCTCAGCACACATTCTGTTCTGATGGAGAGCCAGGGTGGGAAGGCTCTGTCTACACCCACAGCTATGTAATTTAAGCATCTGTGTTGACCCTGGTGGCAAGAAGCATGCACTTTGGGAGCACATTGACAGATGAGGAATCACAGCCTGAAACAATGGCCCACTTGGGGATCTGTTTGCATGTCATTGTTCACTGCTGTTTACTAAAGTCTTGGTGACAATATGATGAGGTGCTTTCCCAAGTTTGCTCAGAGGACAACTTGTGTTTCTAGCCTCAGCTTGGTGGAGAGAAGATTCCCCAAACAGAAGCTTTAGAGTTGAGCATTGAGGGCGGGAGAGAGGGAGCAACCCTGGCGGGTGACAGGGTCTTATTCCTCAGCACTTGAGAGAGGACTTCTGCCGTGTAGCATGGTTCACTTGGATCCGAGTCCATGATGAAATGAAGGGTTGGACTGTGCAGATTCATTTGGAAATGACTATTTCTGCTCTGAAAACACGAAGTGCCATTTACTTTAAAATGGTTTTAGTAAGAGTATAAAGAAACCTGTGGTCCAACATATACTCACCTGAAGAAAACATCTCTTTTCAGATGAACATTTCCATTTTTTAAAAGTGGAAAGCATTCTTTTTAAAAAGCATTTTCACCTTCATCATAATAAGGATTTTTCAGTTGCTACAAATATACACCATTATTGTCCGATTGGCGGGCAGGTGTCTGGAAAGGCAATCTGTGCTCCCACACTATGGACAATGGCGTTCTGGACTGGATCCAAAGGCTCCAATACAGGGATTGGTTTGCTCCCAGAAATCCACTTTCCTGTTCATCTGCAGAAATGAGATTAACGATAGCCAGGTTATTGGCTCACGTTTTCACTGGTCAACCAGTTAGTGGGAGCTTTGAGCTGGTTCTCCAGGTAAGGAAAGTGTAGCGAGAACTCTTAGCTGGAAGTGTTTGGCATGGATTCTGGCTGATTTAAACAGACAAGGAGTTTCATTAAAAGGTATTGTTAGGAGGGCTAAACAACAGGCTTGGGTTTACACAGTCAGAGACAAAGATCAAAATCGTATCCTAGAACTGGCCTGGTGAAAAACTCAAGCTCTGAGTACTTCAAGTCACAGCTCTGCAGCTGTGCTCGGGGAGCTGGAGCTGTTGCAACCTCTATTTTTGCCAGAGACAGTGCCACTTGCAGGCACTTCCTGTTTCAGAGTCCAATGTGGGTGCATCTGGTTGACAGAGCCTGGGTCATGTGTTCATGCCCTCTCTTCAAGGGAGTCCGAGAAAACCAGTATCTGATATTTTCTGCTTCTGCAGTGAAACGTAGGTAGAATTCTCCAGACACAGAGGAAAGTTTAGATGCTGGAAAGCCAACAAATTGACAAGTGTCTACTACAAGCAATTCTAGGCAGAATAACCAATATCTGCAAAATCATAGCCGCGTGAAGGGTGATTCAGGCCCTCTCAGAGCTTATTGTCCCTTAGAGGAGATGGGTCACAGAATGCTCTACCTTGTCCTGTGGTTATTCTCTTACCAGTTCAGTAAGTAAAGATAATTGAAGGCCAGGGGAGAGAGATGTGATGGTTTAAAAACTATTTGAAAATTATGAAATACAATGTAGATATAATTGTATAAAAACGTTTATTAAAACAACATCTGTATTTTAAAGAATATAACACAGAGGGATGGTTAATGGGTGCTAGACTTATAAATACCATCTTCTTTGACATAAATTCTTTTCATGCTTTAAGAAAGCTGAAGTTTGGAGAATGAAGTATTTATAAAAAAAATAACCCACTGCTCCTACGTGCCTGGACCTTGCATTTCTAGATTTGTTTTGAGAGACAGTAGACTGTTGGCACCCATTAAAATACAGTCTCTGCCTATAGAGGAAGAGAAGGTGAGCTTTCAAGTGAATTTTATTCCTATTTTTAGTCGACCAAGAGAGAAATAGGTCCAGGTGAACCATAAGGGAGATGGGTCTCTCTCTCTCCAGCTCTCTAGCAGAGGTGAGTAGCATCTAAGATACATAGGAATGAACTCCTAGGTGGTGAATTCTAGAAGGTAAGTTAGGAATTACCTTCAGCTGCACAGAGCCACAAGCTGACAGCCAGTGAGTCATTCTTGGTAAACTAGGTTATCTACACTTATGGTGATGATTTCTTTTTTAAAATATATTTTATTGATTATGCTGTTACAGTTGTCCCATTTCTCCCCCATCATTCCCCTCCACCCTTCACACCCCCTCCCACCCACATTCCCCCCTTTAGTTCATGTCCATGTCTCATACGTTCTTTAGCTTCTACTTTTCCCACACTATTCTTGCCCTCCCCTGTCTATTTTCTACCTACCATCTATGCTACTTATTCTCTGTACCTTTCCCCCCTCTCTCCTCATCCCACTCCCCTGTTGCTAACCCTCCATGTGATCTCCATTTCTGTGTTTCTGTTCTTGTTCTATTTGTTTGCTTAGTTTGCTTTTGTTTTAGGTGTGGTTGTTAATATCTGTGAGTTTGCTGTCTTTTTACTGTCATATTTTTATCTTCTTTTTCTTAGATAAGTCCCTTTAACATTTCATAGAATAAGGGCTTGGTGATGATGAACTCATCATTTAACTTGACCTTATCTGAGAAGCGCTTTGTCTTCCCTTCCATTCTAAATGACAGCTTGGCTGGGTAGAGCAATCTTGGATGTAGGTCCTGGCCTTTCATGACTTGGAATACTTCTTTCCAGCCCCTTCTTGCCTGGAAGGTCTCTTTTGAAAAATCAGCTGACAGTCTGATGGGAACTCCTTTGTAGGTAACTGTCCCTTTACCCCTTGCTGCTTCTAGAATTCCCTCCTTAATTTTAATCTTGGGTAATGTAATTATGATGTGCCTTGGTATGTTCCTCCTTGGGTCCAACTTCTTTGGGACTCTCTGAGCTTCCCAAACTTCCTGGAAGTCTATTTCCTTTGTCAGATTGGGGAAGTTCTCCTTTATTATTTGTTCAAATAAGTTTTCCACTTGTTGTTCTTCTTCTTCCCCTTCTGGTACCCCTATAATTTGGATGTTGGGACATTTAAAGATGTCCTGGAGGTTCCTAAGCCTCTCCTCATTTTTTTTTTTTTTTTTGAATTCTTGTTTCTTCATTCTTTTCTGGTCAAATGTTTATTTCTTCCTTCTGGTTCATTCCATTGATTTGAATCCCAGTTTTCCTCCCATCACTATTGGTTCCCTGTGCATTTTTCTTCATTTCACTTATTTTAGCCTTCATTTGTTCATCTAATTTGTGAGCAAAATCAACCAATTCTGTGAGCATCCTGATCACCAGTGCTTTGAACTGTGCATCTGATATGTTGGCTATCTCTTGGTCACTTAAATGAATTGGCTCCAGGGCCTTGATCTGTTCTCCCATTTGAGCCATTTGTTGTTGTTGTTGTTGTTGTTGTTGTTTTGTTTTTGGTCTGGTCATGGCTGTTACATAGTGAGGGGCAGAACCTCAGGTATTCCCCAGGGTGGAGCAGCCCAGTTGCTGGGTTGTGACACTGTATATGGGGGCAGGGTCCAAGAGGGAACGATGGCACTTGCTCCACTCTCTCGGAATCCAGTCCCTTTCGCCGCTTCCCCTTTGCCTGGATTATCTGCACGCGAATGTGGGACCACTTGGTCAGCCAGCTGCCTTGCGCAGGCTCACTGGGTCTGCCCGTTGCCACCCCATGCCTAGGGTCTGCTAGCCGCCACCTGTACACCTGGGATCTGCCAGCCGCTGCCTCGGTGCCTGGGTCGCCAACCTCCACTTTTTCCTGCCACAACTCCATTCCTCTTACCAGTCTGGATGAATGGTTGTCGAACTTCTGTACAGCTCAATTTTCTATCAGTTCTGATTGTTTTCTTGTTTCTAAATCTTTGTTGTTCCTAATTTTGGCCGTGTGAGGAGGCACAGTGTGTCCACCTATGCCTCCATCTTGGCCAGAAGTCACCAATTTCTTTATTTTGGTGTTGATAGCATTGTCTTAGTTAAGTTATGGGGTACAAAGAGAAGAGTATAAAGTTCAAACTTTTGTCCACCTTTAAACTCCTTAACTAATTTCCCCTGCTCCAGCACCACTCAAGGTCAATAGGGTGGTAGCACCAGGAATCCTGTAAGAAATGTAAATCTTAGGGACAGAGTCAGAGCTGCACATTCTAACAAAAAGTCTCCTTGCAGTGGTGACCTTGAAGGTTTTCAACTCTTCCATATTTGATGAAGAAGAGAAAGAGGGGGTTCCTTACATTGTGGTTGAGAAAAGTGGGGGAATATATAGACCTAAATAAGAACACGCAGGACACAAAAAATGTAGCAGTTCCTTCCTGTATGAGCACGCAGTGTTCAGCTGCACCAAACGTTGGGGACCAGCAGTGGTAAACCCTGTTCTGCTGTGTTCTCACGATAGAAGGAGACTCTGGTGATCTTTGGGAGAGAGGCCTGTCATTCTTTTTCAAAGACGTTGCCTCAAGTCACTGTGACTTCTAAATGGTAGTCGTGGCATTTGGCAAATCCTCTGGTTTGGCTGCTTCTGTAGGGTTTGCTTGATTTCACAGTCATGGTTTTTATGTAGCATACCATTTTTTGATCTAGCAATTTTCATGCAAATTAAAGGTTGAAAAGATATGTTGCACAGTGAGATAGTAATGTCCTACATTTTAAGTGGAAATCAATTTAAAGAAGGACTAAAACCCCAGTGGATGACTGTTGACTAGACGTTTCTTAAAATAAGAACAGCAGGGAAACTCTGAAGGAGAGCGCGCTGGTGGAGTGCTGACCGCGACGACTCAGACGTTTTACGTAGCTTTTTCTTAAAACCCTCACCGCAGTTTTAGAAGACCTCTGTGCATCCAGTGACACCTTTCCTCACACCAGCTCTACTGTCTTTTTCCATCGTTCCACCTTAGATCTCGCCATTTTCAATATCCGTTTCCTAAATTTTCCAAAGTTATTCCTTCTTTGGGATCTTTACACTTTCCCTTGTATCTGAAATAGTCTTCCTCTTTTACTCAGAGATGTCTTCCTCGAATCTCCTACCTAACTAGTACCTCTGATCATCATGCATTATCTCCTGACTATGGAACCTACATATTGTACATAGTACAATGAAAAGTCAGCAGTGGTATCTCCCCATCTACCCATCCATCCTGTCTGCTGTTACCCCCATTCCAGCACAGTCTCTGAGTCCATGGCTCTCGTCTGTCTTAACCACGGTGGTAGCTTCAGTACCTAGAATCGAACCTGGCAGGTGAGAAGCACGTGCAAGCATTTTTGATGAAATAAGTGGGTAAATCAATCTATACCATTCATAAAAACACTAAATACCTGATTTGAAAGGAAAAAATAATCATAATCTTAGCCCTGTAATTAAATTTCTCCTTTGGAACATTCTATAAAAGTATATATATTTTAAGTGCCACATACAGTTATGAAATATATTCCTAGGACCTTATAATTTTATAAAACCATAACTAGATATGTAGTTTCAACAAAAGTTTTCTGTAAAAGTACGATTTTTTTTTTATGTGAGTTGCCATTACCACTTTCCACTCTTCTAAAACATATCCTTAAAAAGGGACTAACAAAGAAGTAAGAGAGGGATTTTTAATATATTGGATTGGGAGTTAATTATCTATAGAATTATTAAAAATATCAGCAGCCTACTGTATTCAAGAAAACATGTTTTCTATATAAAACTTTTATTTTTTGACATGTGTGAACTTGAGTGAACTTTTAGAAGTTGGATTTGTAGTTTATAGTTTTTGGATGGTACTTCTTAAAATTTGTAATCGTGTTGTTGAAAAATATTTCTTAGCCTAAAAGTACTATATATTGCGAAAGATAGAAAAAAATACTGCCTTTCTAGCATCAAGCCCTCCTTAGATCAGCTATTTGAATATTTTTCCTGTTGTGGAAAAGACATATAAACAACAAAAAAATTAAACATTGGCCTGGAAAATGATAGTTGGTAACTTTTAACCATTCCTGACCCCATCTTGCTTCAATGACAGTCCTGGGCCCAGCACACACTGTGGTTTAGTGTGTCTTATTCCAACACAGATCGGCTTGGGCCCCTGCCCAGCGTCTGGGGAAATCAAAAGTCAGGGATCAGCACAAGTTTTCACGAGGCCTGAAGAATGGTTCCCATGTGCATTTCTCCTTCATTTCCTTCCCCCCCTCCTCCCTATTGCACTCAGACCTGCTCTTTGCTCCTCTTTAGAGATCTCATTTAAAAAAAAAAATCCCACAATATCCAAGAGAGCTTATTTCTATCTGTTTAGATGTTTAAAGTTTTCCAAAATTGAAGGGACCTTGATGAGACCAAAATTTTTCTACTGAGATTTCCCAGAAAGATTCTGCAAGGACTGCAAAAAAAGTTTTCCGTGCAAGAGGTATCAGTTAGAGTAGGCTGGGTTGTGCTAAAGGAACAAACAACCCCAACAGCTTCAAAAATGAAGGTTCATTTCTTGCTCACCCCACATGCCTGTGTAGGTCAGGGTTCTAAGAAAAACAGAGCCAATTGTATTTATGTTATATATTTTTATATTTATTTTATAATGAGGAATTGCCTCACACAGTTATGGAGGATGAGGTTAGACTGGAGACCCGGGAGAGCTGGTGGTATAATTCAGTCTGAATCTGAAGGTCTGAGACGCAGGGGGCCCACGGTGTAAATCCCAGTCTGAGGGCAGGAGAAGATGAGCTGAGATGTCTCAGCTCATACAGCGAGGCACTAAAACAAGGGGCAAATTCCTCCTTCCTCCTCCTTTTGTTCTATTTAGGCCCTCGGTGATTTGGGTGATGCCCTTCCACATTGGGAATGGGGACCTACTTTACTGGGTCCACCTTCACAGACACATCCAGAAATAATGTTTAGTCCAGCATCCCTTGGCTAGTCAAGATGACACATAAAATTAACCACCAGCATGCCTGCCATGGGTGGGTTGGGGGCTCTGTCCCACACACTGTAAGCCCAAAGCCAATGCTGCAGCTACCATGTAGAATGAGGCAGCCACTAGGCAGAGGGATAGAGAATGGGGTGAATCACACACTGTCGCTTGGAGCTTTGTATGTCTCTTCAGCAACAATAGGATTGGCCAGTCAAGGCATTCAGCCACACTTACCTTAAAGGGCCTGAACAAATGGCAGTTCCTTGTCTTTCTACCATGCTCATAAGAGCAAATTGAACAACTCTAATGATTGGCCAACACAACACATGCAATTGCGAGGGAGGAGCGGTCTGGAGCACTATCCTGAAAGGTCTTGAGTATCTGTCCTCGCTTACCAAGCAGGGTTGTTTACTCAGCACTGTCTCTAATGCTACAGACAGGATGGTTGAATCTTATGGGCTGGGGAACTTCTTTTCCTGGATGGCCAGCAGCACACAACTTTGGTGCATTAAAGAAGCACCAAATATCCATGGAGATTTCTACAAATACGGGTGCTCAGGCCCATCTCTGGAGTTTTTTCCCTGAAGTTCAGAAGTATTCTCTATCTCTCTCTAATTCTATTTGTCAGATATTTGCACCACAACAAAAGTAGAATTTGGCAATAATTTTCTAGTCCCAGCAGTGAGAGGATACTAAATCTTCTATAAATATAAATTCTGGTAACTGGTGGGGAGTTCTCTGCCTTATGGCCAAAAAAGGAGCTCCATGGCTTGGACTAATCAGCCCTGCAGGCCAGATACAGTATATACTATTTCATCTCAGAGAATAACTGATTGATTGGTTGGGGCTGCCTGGAGTACTGTGTGGTTGGGTATGGAGACTGCATCAGAGCTCATCACCAAAAGTGTGCGGTGATTTACTGACAGCGTCTGCCGCTGCTGCAGGAAAGGTAATGGTGGAACTCATGCCAACTATTCGTCTTTGCTATTCCAGATCATCGCTTCTCGCCCACCCCCCTCCCTGGCCCTTTTGGAGATTACATTCTGATCTGACAATCTGATTGCTAATTTGTTTCCATGTGTTTTTGCTAGGAGTATAGGTATGCTCTGAATGGCAGACAATCATTTTTCAGCCACTAGGTAGATTGTCTTTTTCAGAGTAAATTAAAAACAAAACATAGATCCCCCCCCCCCAAATCCTGTGTCGACCATTTAGGGGTTTCATTAAATTGAGTCAGTCCCACAGATCATGATTAACCAATAATGTCAATTTCTTAATGGGAAAATCTGAACTTCAGTGTGATCTTCCCAGAAGACCCTCTGCTTGGGAAAGTGGGCAGCTTTCTTCTCTGACATGACTGTATTCTTTCTCTCTGACTTTAATAATTTTCAACTGGATAGCATCATAGAGGCAACCAATGTGAAGTAACTCATCATGAACACTGTGCAAGATGAAACACATGAAAAGTTCAAGGGGAAAATATCAGCCAATGTGAAGGATAAATGATACTCTGATAAGTTATCAAGATGGGGCTGGCTATCTCTAAGATCAGTAAAGAATGAAAAACTGGAGTATTTGAAAGAGCTGCTTTTGTCTTACTTCGATATCAGTGTGTGATTTAGAGGCTGAGAAAATACATGCCTTCTCGGCGCCAGAATAACATTTAGAGTTAGGCTGCTTGCTCCACTTTTAAAGACAAGATGAGGTTGGGCTGTCTTTTAAATGTGCTCGTCAATCATTGGAAATAAGTGTGTGGCAGGTGCTGCAGTCACAGACACCCTCATAAGCTAATGAGAGATGGGCTGCATGTCAAGAGAAATTAGGAGAACATTTCAATCTGCCCAGCTACATGACCAGAAAAAATATTTCACTTTTTCATATTCTTCATGACTAAAACATTTTTTCCTAATCTCATAAATCTTCAAACTCAGAGTATATACCAGTAACATGGACATAAATATATTTCTAGGTTGTAATGATATTTATCTTATGGGACCGAGTCTCTGGCCACATGCCTGTCTGTGCTAGTTAGGGGGTGTTTCCCAAATCCTTAGACTTAACCCATTATTCTCCCAAGTGCTTTATAACATAACTCAACAATTCCATTGGCAACTTTAGTTCATATTTTTGCACAATTAGTAATTTTTAAGGTTTTATAACAGATCTATGAGATTTAGAATTATAGAATGTTAGAGGTCAATTTCTTCATCATGTGCATTTTCGGCAGAGGTGATATTTCTCCCAAGAGAGTGAAAATTGGTTCTTAAATAACACAGTGGTTTGTGGCTTTCCGAAGGGCCACAGCACATGCACAAATATAGCTGCAATATTAAAATTTCAGGGATAGAGCGGGGAGTGATTAGGAAAAAAATATCAAAAGGAAGCTTCTTAAGGGGGCAATAATAAAAAGGTTAAGAAGCACAGTTCTACCAAAATAATTTAAAAAATATAATAGTTTTAATAATAACTAACGTTGTTGCATGCTGACCATGTGCCAGATTATCTCAATTTCCCTGACAGATCTGGAGAGTAGGGGCTTTTTTGCCACTTTACATATGGATAAGGTGGTGCTACACAGAGGAGCATAGAGAGGCATCGAGACGTCAAGGCATAGGAAGCAGCAGGGCTGGGATTTTAACCCAACCCAGACTGTCTCCAGCTCTTAACCACTCCACTCACTGCTCTGTACACCAGCTGCCTGATATACAGGATAGAAGCCAGAAGCCAGAGAGGGCTCATTGCTTTCCATTGCCACTCAGGCTGATCCTGGGCTTAAGACTTGCGCTGTCCATCCCCCAGCAATTTGTCCAGGATTTTGTCTAATGCAATCTCTCTATCATTAACGTTCTTGCAATATAGTGTTGCTCTCGTATTGGTGATGAGACCCTTGACAAAAGTGAGTTAAGTCAAGTTGGTAGATGGTGTTCATCACCCTATTCATGCTCTCTCTTACTGAAAAGGAATGTTGAAGTCTTCAACTCTAATTGTGGATTTCTTCTTTTTATTTTATACGTTTTTTGCTTCATGTATTTTCAAGTTGTTTTTGGGTGAATACACATTTAGGATTGTTATGTCTCTTGGTCAACTGACCTTTTATATCGTTACATTATGTTCCTCTTCATTTCTGGTTATTTTTTAAAGTTCTGAAGTCAACACTGTCTGATATTCATATAGTCACTTCAGCTTTTTTTAAATTACTACTTTATGGTACATCTTTTCTCATTCCTTTACTATATCCTACTTAAATCCTTATGTACAAACATATCCTTGGATCTTATTTTTAATGTTTATTCTGACATCATCTTTTTTATTATAAAAATTTTATTCATCTGTTTTTCGACAGGGGAAGGGAGAGAGAAAGAGAGGGAGAGAAATATCAATGTGTGGTTGCCTCTCAAGTGCCCCCCAGTGGGGGCCTGGCCTGCAACCTAGACATGTGCCGTAACTGGGAATCAAACTGGTGACCCTTTGGTTTGTAGTCCAGTGTTCAATCCACTGAGCCACACCAGCCAGGGCATAATATCTGTCTTTAAATAGTGTGATTGTACTACTTATGTGTACATTTCATGTATACATGATATGTTTAGATATAGATATATCATTTTATTATTGATCCCAATCAATTTTCAATGTTCTTTGTTGGCATACAGAGATTCGCACCCTTCATCACTTAAATTTCTTAAATTTTGGTGTGTTTCAAATTTGATGTGTCTCAAATTATAGGATCTTCTACCTTGTTGCCGCACTGGAAACCTGGGAGTTCTGGAAAGAATTCTAAGGGACAGAGAGCTAAAATGTATTGAATTAGTCCTTGCTGCAAAGTCCCCAATTCATGTTATCCCATTTCATCTTCACTGTAGTCCTTCTTTATGTGTGTATTACTTCCTCATTTTAGAAAAGAGGAAAGTTTCACTGAGCAAAGTCGTGTAGCTAAGTTAAATGGCACATCCAAACTCAGGTTTATTTGTCTAATTCCAAAGCCTGAGTTCTTCCCATCATACCTTGCTGAGGGTAGACTAATTTTGCATTTTTTAAATGTGGATATTATTGGAAATAGCCTTACATATTTTAATGCATTCATATTTGAAAATATAATCAACATTTTGGTTTTATGTTACCTAAGAAGGCTACTGTCTTGCTATGAGTAACTCAATGACCAAATGTCCTCTGATTATCTTTCAAAGTCTTTCTTAGAATATTGGCTTGAGAAGCTCAGACTTTCAGTTTATCAGGGAAGAAGCCAGCTGCATATAACATAGAATGTTTAGCTTGGACAGGATATCGGACTCGTAAATACTAATTTGTGAGAAGTCATTGGGGTCTGCATGGGTTAAGTGGGTTGACCTTCAGCAAGTATGCAGCTGAGGAGCTGACTGGGCTGATGTGTTGTCAGGAAATCCCTGAAGCAATGGACTTGACACTGTAGACGTGGATGCACTGTCCTCACTGCCTGACCAAATTTCCTGGTGGCAGTTACATGTATTTTTTGGCAAGTGGCCATTTCCACAGCCCCAAACCATGACCAGTTCAGTGGTTGAGAGCCATGTCATAGGGGGTGTGGCTCTCCAGCTCTTTGGCAGCCTTTCCAGGGTTAGTGATGCAGTGAAGCTCTTCAAGATTGAGGGAAAGGTAGTGAGTTGAGTCAGGTTAGTAGATGAGACTGCAATTGGTAGCTTCCAAAAAATAAAGGAAATAAGATTGAACTAAAAGAGAGGTACCCTGGTTCTACACACTGTCTGGGATATGTAGGATTGTTTGTCTCTGCATTTTCTAAGGAGAGGGACAATCCTTTAGATTTATCAAGGACTCAACAAAATAAATATACTTGATTGATCTGTCATGTAAACACACGCAGATCTGTCAGGTCATGCCTGTTCTATGTGTACAGAGGAAATCATTAATAATAACAGATAATGATAACAGATGAAGTGTGAGACAGCCGGCTGAGAGCCCCCACCACAGGCGAAGGTCATGTCAGCAATGCCAGGCACTATTAAAACAGCAGATGGTTTCCATGGCTGCATCCCTATGATGCTGTAGTTTAGTTTATTTGAATTTGACACTAATGACTTGTAGACTGAAGTCAGTGTGAAAAAACATGCCCTTTACACAAGCTAAATGAAGGGCGTATGGAAACTGTCTGTACTATTTTTGCCACTCTTCTGTATTCTAAAATTATATACAGATGCCCCTCAACTTATGATAGGGTTACCTCCTAATAAATCCATTGTAAGTTGAAAATATCATATTTCCAAAATGCATTTAATACACCTTACCCGCTGAACATCATAGCTTAGCCTCGCCTGCCTTAAACATGCTCAGAACACAATATCCAAAAAACGCTGGTAACGCAGTGCATTGTAGAGTACAGGTTGTCTAATTTTGTGAGCATGTGCCTGCCTGGGAGCCGAGATGCCCTGCTGCTGCCCAGCAGCATGAAAGAGTATTGTACCACATATCGCTTTAAAAAGGTCAAAATTCAAAATTCGGAGTACTCTTCCTACTGAATGAGTACGGCTTTTGTACCACCATCACAAAGTTGGGGACTGTCTGTGTAGCATAGGAGACATACAGGTGTATGTATCCTTTGGAATAAGATGAACTCTAGAAATAGACAAGTTCCATGCATTGAATGGATGCAGTTGACCTTGGGGATTTTGATAGCAAGGAGACTAGGGCAAGCACAGTACAGTGTTAAAGACCATGGACGTTGTGGGTAAGAAAGTTGGGGTGTGATTCTTAGACCCAGTATATACCCACTCTGTTCTGTGGTGTCTTGTATACCCCCATGTCACAGATGAGGACTCTGAGGCTCAGAGAGTTTACTAACGGATACCTACCCACCTCATATGATGGTTACAGGAGTTAAGTGAGAGAATCCAAGTAAAAATGCCTGGGGCATAGAAAGCATTCAGTGAGTGTTTGCTGTTAACGTGATTATGGTCATTATTATTAGAGTGGAGACAGGAGCTTTTCAATTATGCTGCTGAGATCAGGCACATTCTGAGCCTGGACATTTAACGACCTTCCTGTAAGTCGGGATGTTTCAGAGACAAAGTACAGAAAGATAATCAAAGTACAAAGTCAGTTACAGGGTACAAGGGAAACAAGCTGGGCTCTCAGGGGCCGGGGTGAAAATTTCTGAATCTTCAGATAGAGAGGGGCAGTCCAATCAGTCACGGGACTCCCAGGAGCCCTATATTATGAATAATTAATATCATAAACCCTGAACACCTCATAAGTCTGATTTGTTGGAATTATTCCTTTGGATATCAGTTAGGGCTTGATTTTTTTTTTTCTCAGATAGCTTTTTCATTCATAGTCACTTTGAGTGAAACTGTTTCCCCCCATTTTAAATGAGGACTTTGAGATCTTGCTGTAATTTGCCATCTTAAGGAATTGCTAAAGCCCTGGATGTGAGAAAACTTGCCTCTCCTCAACATCCCCACCCCCATCCCCCAGCGTGCGTAATGACCTCTGAATGCTTTAGAACAGCTTTCAAAATGGAACTCCGTTAACCCAAATGTGACAGCAAGGAACAAGTCCAAATATTATGAAAATGATGCAGTCATGATCTGCAATTGCTTTCCTTCATTCTAACCGTAGACAGAGTATGTTATTTCCCCCTTGACCTTAACCTTGATTTCAACATGATATGTTATCATTTTAATGTCTGTGGTCTTATTCAGGAATTGAGTGATGAAAAACCAAGACACATGAAAAATGGTTCATGGTAAAAGCCTATATTAAGAACACATTCAGAAAGACTTTAAACTAATTGCATCCAGGGGACTGTGGATTATGAGAGAGCAGACCTGTGTTCCTACTTAGAGTTACAATCTCTGAACACATTTCTTTATTTGATATGAAACTATATTAGAGAGGAGTTTGCCTGAATAATGGATGTAGTGACAACCGAGAGGGAAAACAGCACGAGGCTGGAGACCTTCGGTTCAGTGAGGCTGGTGGCGGTGGCTAGGGCTTGCGTAAGCCCGTGTTTTGATTTACTGTTTTGACTGATGGGTGCATTTCAGTTTTACATGGTCCACAGGCTTGTTTCCTGAGGTGGTTAACGTTAGAATTTTTAAAATAGCCATGTGGGATGGAACAGATTTCCTTAGAAACTGGGAAAGGAATAGCTAGGAGAAGTATTATTGAAAATATAAAGGAAATATTTGTTTTGAATATCCAGATTCTCAGACATCTGGGATCAGAAGGGAACAAAATCAATGACCCCACCTAAAATAATCTTTCTCATTCTTGTTATTTTAAAAATAAGCATATCTACTTCTTATATTATAAAAAATCATGTTTACTTAGAATATCTGGAAAAATGTAGAAAAGATAGGAAAATATTTTAAAGACCCACCATATACAACATCAAGATAAACACTTTTTTTTTTTTTGCAGTAATTGCAAGTCAAATACAAATATTTACTTCTATATAGTTGCTGTCATCATGAATATACAATTATGTATCTGGCTTTGTATTCATGGTAAAATCTTTCCCCATATCACTGAAACTGTGCTGAAATATTGTTTTAAAAAAATAGTTGGAAGTCAGCTTATGGAGAGCAGCCCCACACTCTCGAAAGGCCAGGTTCCCTCTACAGCCAGGGCTCGAAGGGAGTATGCTCAGTGGCTCGTGCACACACCCATCATCTGCTAGATGCAGGCTGTTCTTGCTTTGCTTTATGAGCATGTGCTGATCAAAATGGTTCAGTGGTACTGCAGAGAGATGTCTCATGGCTTCTCACTGAGTGCTTATTTCGAACTTTGTTTCTGGCATAAATTGAATCACATCGTTTTTACTCTCTGAACCTCCACTCTTTGTCTTCCATGTGATGATTGCCAAGATACCTTTAACTCTAGGATGCTACGGTCTAGACTTAGTACCTTAGCACTGGCTTACCTTGTAGATATTGTAGGTTTGGCTCCAGACCACCGTAATAGAGCAAGTATTGCGATAAAACGAGTCATAATCCTTTTGCTGGTGGAGAGTCTTGCCTTCAATTTGTAAAACATGCAACACCTGTGAAACACAACAAAGCAACGTGCAATAAAACAAGGTACACCTGTACCATGGAACATGGGCTTATATGTTTTGTTTTGTTTTTTTCATTTTAATTATTTCAGTACCTTTTCAGGTTGTGGCTATATTCTGGACACTGACCTGTTTTCTCACTTTGTTCTTACAGTCACCCTGTGAAATAGGTGTTATTATTATCCTCACAAAGCAAGTGAAGCTCAGAGAAGTGAAGGAGTAAGTGGGGCAGCTGAGCTTCCACTTTGCCCTACAATGACCCTGCTGAAAACTGGCTGCCTCAGTTTTCTGTCCACCTAGAGCTGGACACTCACTAGGGCGGCCCACCCGTCTATTGCGCCAATCACTCAATTACTCACTTGTTGGCTCACGGGTCATGGTAGACAGAAAAATATCTCCTGCCAAAGATGTCCACGCCTCAATCCACAGAACCCATAAATATATTACTTGGCCAAAGGAAACTAAGTTTGTAGATGGAATCAGGTTGCTAATCAGCAAACCCATAATATAGGTGGGTAGCCTCGAGTATCCAGGTGTGCCCAGTATAATCACAGGGGTCTTTAAAAGTGGAGGCAGCCGGAGAAGACCCAGTGTCGGAGAGATGAGTTGTGAGAAAGGCTCAGCTAGGGATCACTGCTCTTGCAGATACAAAGAGTCAAGAGTCAGGGAAGGCAGGTGGTTTCCAGCAGCTGGAAAAGGTAAAAAAACATTCTCCACTAGAGCCTCCAGGAAGAAATACAGCCCTGCTGACACCTTGAGTTGATTCCAGGGAATGTCATCAGACTTCTGACCTCCAGACGGTAAGATAATAAATTTGTGTTGTTTCGCACCACTCAGCTTACGGTGATTTCTTATGGCAGCCACGGGACATTAACGCACAGGGCATGCTCTAAGAGAATTTTCAGAAGTTGGAGTGTTCCAGCAATAACGTCCAGGGGCTCTGTGTTGTTGGATGACGGAGCAGCAGGGGATCCTAACAGGTGGTTGTGTTTGGAGCAGGTGGGCGAGGCTCCAAGGTTCTGTGTAGTTGCCTTATTTAGAACAGGACCTAGCCAGCTGTCAGGGGACTGGGTGGAACAGCCCCTAGAAGATGATTAGGCAGGGCCTCTAAGGACGAGCCAGGCGGATTGGAAGGGCTGTGGAATAGAGCAGCACTGTCCAGTGGAAACAGTCTATGCTCGTCGGTGTTACTTTTCCTCTACCCTCCAAAGTTTAGACTTTATACAAAAGAAGCAATTGAAGTGTTGTTCAAGGAACATTACTGTGGAGTTGTTCATCTCATCTTCTAATGGAACATTTACTTAACTGTATCTTTTTCAATGACATGTTAGAATGTGTCACAGATAAAGCCCCACATATAACACATTTGTGGAATTGTTAAACTTATCGGGAGTCCTGCTGTTTTGTTAGTTACATGTGAAGTTTTAGAAGAACTTTTTCAGATGGGAATTGTATTGGCCTGTTGTCTCAGGGAAAATAAAAAGACAATTGAAACACACATTGTCTATTTCAAGATGATGGAAACAGAAAATAATTCCCAACAAGAAAAGATCACCCAAAGGCGAGAAGCCAAAAGAACAATAGTGGTTAATATACTAATATAATAAATATAAGCCTAAATCCTTTCTCTTACATTTAAACAATAGGGCAACAATAATTCTATTTCATAATAAAATCCCTGGGAGTTACACATAAAAACATTTTTTTTCTGAGCAGTACTGGGATTTTCCTGTTCTGTCATCTGGTTTTGAAACAATTTGGTATCTGGTAACATCTGCTCAGTCTGCATAATCTGTATTTCATACTCTGAATAGAACATGTGGCAGTGTCTTAAGAACACATTGCCACTGTTGTTAAGGATTCTTTGATTTATTGACTATATTTATAACTTTCTATTCTCCCCAAAGGAACAAAATCCAATAAAATAAAAATAAGAAATTGGGGCAAGGAAAGGGAAGGGGGAAGGAGTCTATATGATAAGACTGTGGGTTAATGCATTTACTACGACTACCTTCCAATGTCCTAGCAGCAAGAGCAAAATGGAAAAAAACAACAACTCCTTTTTACTTGCTAGATGGAATGCTGCCTGATTCATTGATCCTTCAATAAAGCCAATCAGATATTTAAAAAAGAAAGAAAGAAAAGAGAGCATTTAACATATACAAGGTTCCCAGTAGCAGAAAGATAGAATAAAAAAATTGTATAAGGGATTTCCCCCATCACTACATATTTTGTCTTTTAATTTAAATCATGAAAAGTACCGTCTCGTTAGAGCCAAGTTCAATAATGGAGAACCCATCCCTCTATGCTAAGGCAGCAGCTCCCAAGTTCTCCCATACATTGGAAACTCCCAGAGGGCCTATTACAGCAGATACCTGGGGTCCCTCTTGAGTTTCCAAGTCAACATGGCCTGGAAATTGGCATGTCTAACAAGTTTCCAGCTGATATCGATGCTGCTGGGCTGGGGAGCACACTTTGAGAACCTCTGCTCAAAGGGAAATTGATGGAGACACTGAGTAGCCTATGGGAAGACATCTTTAAAAGAAGTTCCACATGAAACAGCCATTTCATATGGTGTTCCTTGGAAACATCTTCAGTAGAAACCAAGGACTCAACTCTGCGAAGAGATATTTTACAGTATGGTCAGTGAACATAGTCTGACAAAGTCCAACCCATTTCTCACAGGCTGCCTCATTTCAAGGATCAACATTAGGGTTCCTAGGGGAATAAATAAATGACATTTCTAAATATAGATTGCCTTCTTTAAATGTCATTCTTTTTAAGCTGGGTTTTTGGTTGAAACTCTACTATTTGATCCTCATTAAGTCAAAAGAAATATAGGCATTGTTTCCAGCTCAGGAGCGCTACTTGTGAACACAAGAGTTTGCTTCCTCTACCTCCAGAAATCCCACCGAAATGATGCTACAGGGAATGAAGCTCTATTTGCCTAAAAATGGGAGAGGGGGTTGTCAGTGGGTCAGAGGAAAAGGCCATGACTATTGGGTATTGGGTGTGAAGATGGGATCACAGTGACCCCACTTAAAATATTTTTATTTTGAAGTAATTGTTGATTCATGAGAAGTTGCAAGAAACACACAGGAAGATTCCGTGTAGGTTCTGTGAAGGGAGTCACTTGTCTCCAGTGTCCTCCAGTGGTAACACTGTGCCGGGAAACTGACAGAGGCATGATCCACAGAGCTTCGTCGGAAGTTACCAGTCTTACATGCACTGTGTGTGTGTAGATCTTATGGTTTTATCACACGTGTGTATCGTGTAAACACCGCCACCACGAGCAAGAGAGAGGTAGTCTGTCACCATAAAGACCTGCCTTGGGCTGCACTTCGTAGCCACAGCCACACGGTGCTGCTCTGCTCCGCCCCAACCCCTGGCCTCTGCTCATCTGCTCTCCACCTCTTCATTTTTGTCACGGGATAATGCAGTGTATGCTTTTTTGAGATTGGCTTTTTCTCTCAGCATAATCCCCTTGAGGGCCATCTAAGCTGTTGCAGGTGTCAGTAGTTTGTTTTTTTCCATTGCTGTGTAGTATTCCACAATGTGTTTATAACACAATTTGTTTAATCATTTACCTATTGAAGGGCATTTGGAAGAAGGAGCTGGGAACACACCCGGGGCAAGGCTGTAATAGTTGGGTTAAGGTTGAGAATTATTCTTTCTGGAGCCTCAAAGGCATTTCCTGACTCTGGTTCGGTAGCTTACAGAGGGTGGGGGTCAGAGGAGAGGCAGGAATCAGGGTGAGTACTGGGAGACCACTGTAGAACTTTGGAGTGGGTGTTAGCACCCCAGAGTAAAGCACCCTATGCACTGACATTTTTGAGGGACTCAGTCCATCCTGCCTGCTTGCTTTGCACTGGTGGTGCATCCCACAGTCAGCCCTTCTTATTCATAGCCTCCTTCCTGAGCTCCTGGTCTGTCCTCCTGTTCAGGGAAGAGGTCTGTTGTGGGGGCAACCTACTCAATAAAACCCAGAGACTTACTTCAGTGACTTATATTAATTGAATAAAACCCCTAATAACTAGTTGATGAATATGTACAGCAAGACCACCAGACATTGAAGGGGAATCGATGATAGAGGACAACCAAAATGAACAAATAGAACACTTGACTCTCAAAGAAATATTTCAAGGAAAGGAAGATAAACTTAACAAAGCCTAATTGTATTGATGTTTAGTGTAAGCAGCTAATGAGTTATTAACAAAAGAGAAGGGAGCTAAACTGGCTAAGCCTGATCGACTAGGAAGCTACAGTTTCCAGACACTCCAGGGGACAGCCACGTCGCCAAGGGGATTGACACCCCTCCCTACTCAGAGAGGATGGGCTTTCCAGTCTCCCCAGGAAACAATTGGTCCTTCTTCCAGACTATGGGGGTGCTGGCAGGGGGAGATCAGTAAAAGGGGAAATTCCTCTTCTGAGGCATGTGCTATAGAAGCCAAAATGGCCATATAAAGGGGAGGAGTCTAGCCTGGGAAAATCCAGGAGACGGATTGAACAGGGCCGGGCACAGGCCCACAAAGAATTAAGAAGAAGACTAGTTAGTTTGAAAGGAAGCTTGCTCCTTCCCAAACCAGGGGAGCAATAGGGAAAGCTGGACAAAGGCCGAGGTTCGTTTGCGCACCCTTGCTCTGTGGCAGCCCTGTGGGCCTGGCAGCAGTGCGGGCCCAGGTGCAGCCGGAAACCGAGCTAAACCACTGCTGAAGCTTCAGATGCCAATGCAGGAGAAATGGCACAGCCTCTCTGGGCCCTGGCCCTTCTGGGATCGGTGCAGACAAGTGTGGGCTTTGACTCCTGTGGCTGGACTCCTTTCGCAGACAGACAGAGCTGAGCCACCCGGTCGTGGATGAGACCTGAGGCACCTGCGGGCAGTCCTTTGTATTTGCTTCAGTACACCTGGCCGCAGTTGCTCACGTCCTCCCATGTGTGAGTCCCGAAATGCTTTTCTTGCGACTTCGCAAGAACCTGTAACTCCATGCAATAATCCATATAAAAAGAGGAAACATATAAAAGAGGAGGCTACTATAAAAGAGAATAAACAGGGCAGTTAAACTTCTAAATTAGTGGTCTCAACCACTAATTAACAATGTCTGGGGACATTTTGGGTTGGGATGACTGGGGACAATGCTGTTAGTGTCCAGCAGGTAGAGGCCCGGGATGCTGCTAAACACCCTTCAATGAACAAGATAGTTCCCATGACAAAAGGGTTACCCTGAAATGTCACTGGTACCAAAGTGAGAACCCTGGCTCTGAAGTAAAATTATTATTGCCATAATGTTATTAATCAGTAAAGAAATATCCTTTAACACCTGGAAGAAACATTTTAAATAATCTCTCAGAATATAAAGCAGAAGATATAGAGGAAACACGGGAGAAACAGTGACGTCGAGGGTCAAAACACGGGGACCCAGTCCTGAAAAGTAGGAGTTCCCCAGAGAGAGCACAGAGACAGTGGAAATGAGAACATCATCAAAGAAATAACAGCAGCTGGGTTGCCAGTGCTGAGGGGAGACGCCAGGCACAAAGCAGGGTGACAGAAGAAAGACCCATGACCAGACACAGCCCAGGTATGTTTTTAGGGGACTAAGGACAAAGGGACTATTAACATACAGTCTCTATATTCTATAGGAGAAGCTGGGCGAGGTGTATCGAATCTCAACAATTTTTGGAATTTTTCTTTAAATCTGAAATTAGTTCAAAATAAGTAATTCTGAAGCGTTTCCATTTTGGTTTTCGATTTTCTCTTTATTATAACTCACTCCAGGGAGAATATCATTGAAGGTAGACCTTGAGAGAAGACAGTTTGGTGATGCTATTTGAAACTTTATTAGTCTAAAGCCATTTCATTCCTCACACCTCAGATTTACTGAGCAATCGGTGCCAAAACCCTGCTCCTTCTTTCATAGTTCGCTCCTATATTGTCAGAGAAAGAAACCGTAGTGACTGTCTAGGCAGAGATGTTTATTTTACAGAGGAAGAAGCTCTGTATAAGTTCACAGTCCAAGGTCATGGAGTCAGGAAGTTTGATTCTTACACAATGGGTATTTGAAGCAAGACCCAAGTCACAGCAAGCCTATGTTATGCTCAAGTTTTGTCTGAATCACTTCTCTGTTAGTTTTAATGGACAGTGCTCAGGCTTACAAAGTCTTTCGTGATTTTCTCTCTGTGCTTTCTCAATGGTTCTTTGTTTATACCGCTAGATGCTCTTGTAGTTTTCCTGGGCATTATGTTATTAACGTCCATTGCCATCCTGTTGAGGATAATTGCTCATCTTGCATAGCACAATTTCACAAAGTGGGAATTAAATTAATGTTAATTAATTCACTCAACAGATATTTAATGAGTACCTACTGTGTAACAGGTGTTGTTTACAGGGATATACATGAACAAGATAAAGTCCTTGCCTTCATGGAGTTTACATTTTGTAGAGAGACACACAATAAACTAATAGATGTAATATGAAGCAATTGGAAATGCACAGAGAAGACTAAATCTGGGCCAAGGGTGATTAACTTGCTATTTTAGATAGAACAGGCAGAAAAGACATTGCATCCAGAAACACCATTTTCAGAAACAAAATCTGTGGTCATTTTATCATCACCTTTGGTTCGCCTTATCTGTGAAGATTGAGAAATGATCGTTTTTCATTAGTTTGTCCCTTTTAGTACTCCCTTTGGGAAAGGTAATTGGACTCTGAGAATTCCAAGACCTTTCACGGGGCTGGAAGTCCGTGACCGAGACACACTGCAGAGCAGCCGGGATTCTTATCTGAAAATGCTATGAACCTCAGAACACTCAGATTTTCAGGTGGAAAATTAAAATTCTCATTGAAGTGTCTCCATGTACTCGTTCCTTCAGCTCGATTTGTGGGACGGTGTGTACGTGTGCGTGTTCGTGTGAATTTAGATCTTACGTGTGTGCTAAGGTTGTGCCTAAGTGTTGGCTCGCCAGTTCCCCTTGTTGCTGGCTCATTTTTCACCTCACAGCCTTGGCTGATGCGGTCACGGGAAGACAAGCAGTGGAAAGGAAGAGGGCCTGTAGAGGGCCCTTATGCAGGTACCCGATTCTCTTCTGCCTGGGCTTTATTGCGTTTTCATTATTTTAAAAAACCAGATGCAGGTATTCAAGACTTGCTTCTTCTGCGCCACTCCTTGGTCCGTGGTGTGGAAGGCACCGCGCGGCCATTGTTGCTCAGATGTTCTAAGACTTTAGCCAACATCCCCGTTGATCTTCCAGGTGACACCAGCCCCAACTGCCATCTGCAATGGCATGAAACCCCCCGAGAAAGACCAGCAGAACTATCCGGCTCACCAAGCCAACCCACAGAACCATGAGACAGAATGAAGTGGCTGTTAAGCCACTGAGTTTTGGAGTGACTTGCCACACAGCCATTGGTAACCAGAGTAGGCTACAAACTTCATTTTCCCACTGCACGAGCTGCTAAGGTGGCATTGCACCTTGGAGTATTGTTGTGAAAACAACAGAAACGGTGCCCATGCTTTGTGCTGGGTGCCAGCTGGCACCGGAAAGCCACGGAGCAGCCTGCCGACGGAAGGATTCAAAGGCTGCCTTTAGCTATAAGCAAAGAAAGCCCTTTGAAGGATGTTGACATTAGAGCCAATTCCAGGATGGCATATCTACAAGGCTGAGCATCCTGTACGGTTTGAGGGGCACCAGGGGAGAGTGGCTGGGCAGTGCAGAACACCTGCCTCTGGTGGATTGCAGGGGCGGGGGCAGGATGCCCTCCTGGAGGCCATGATTAGAGGACATTGCTCTGGAAACCAGCAGACCCAAACAGGCTGAAAATAGCCGAGCATTCCTCGCTGAGCGCAGCTGCTACCAGGAGATTTGGCTCATGGCCTGGGACTCCCCGTGGCCCCCGTTCTCGTGTTTTTCTTCATGTTAGATTCCTCCAGTGCAAGAACTATGCATTCTGTTTGTTTCCTCTGAGTCCAAGTAGAATCATTTCTCTTTTGAGGAAGTCCTGTGGTTTCAAGCATGTTATGGGGTCTACTTAACCTGGATATGCTACAAATGTGCTCCTTCATGCATAGGGAAAAAACCCGATCCAATAATGTATAACCATAGCTTTAAAAATGTTTAATAAAAATTTTGAGGTGGGGGCACCACTCACCTTCACAGAAAAGGAAAGCAGAGAGCTTTTGACTTTGCCAAAGGGCACACATGTATTAAATAGAGAGTTGGAATTCGAGCTCACGACCTATTGATTTCTAAGATGCGCACTGCACGTAGGATATTGTTCTTGGGTCCCTATTAATGAGCCTTACATTAGGACTGGTGCACTAGGCGGAGTGGTTAGAGGAGGAGGTAGGCCTGGGAACCTTGTGAAGAGGAGGCACCTGGTCGGCACTTGGAAGTCACAGGTAAACTTGGTCACGGGGGGAGGGCAGTTGGAGGCAGAGGGAATAGCGAGATGGAGTCAGGATGGGTTTGAGAGTGCGTGAGGCAAACGTTTCTAGCATTTCCTCAAGTATTACATTATTGTGTTCTCATAATGACCTTGAGAGCCAATAGAAGAAATAGAAGTCAGTCTCCCTCCCCACCCTGCCTCCTGTGTGCATGTGTGTGCATACACACACACAACATATGTGTTGCTGCCTGTACAGCTCTCCTTCATGGGACCAGCGTGCTCATCTCCCACCTGCTGCGAATGCTGGCTGCTGACGCTCATGGCTGGCTGGCCTTCTCCAAAGAATTGCTATCTGACAGTAGCTTCTTTACCCAGGAGAAGTGACTCCCTCCACCTTGGGGGCGATAATGGGGTAACAAAGGCTGACCCTGTTGTCTCAAGGTGGGGACTATTGTGAGATATAAATTTATGGGTTATGCTTCTGGTCTGTTTCTTCTTCTCTCGTGAGTTAGGCTAAGCTTAGGTTTTACCTGAAACCACATCCTTGTTCAACATTTTCCCTCTTCTCTCTTGCTTCTCCTCCCTCCCAGGTTTGTCTCAAAGAACACTCAATCAATCACATGCCTCTGAATCCCTGCCTCGGGCCCCGTTTCTACAAACCTGACCTTTACACAGACTCTCACATTCACACTCACACATATGTACACAGACATAGTACATGAATATGGGTACATGTGTATGTACATACTCTCTATTTTTCAGATAATAAAATTGAAGCTACTGAAGGTAAAAAAAAAAAAAGACCAAGTTCATACGATGCATCAGTGTCCAAACTATGACAAGAAACCTTTTATCTTGAATGCTATAAACCTTGCCTTCATCCCAAACTGTTGATTAGGTTAGTTTATTAATTCATGGGTTATGGGAATTGGTTAACATGAGGGAAACCGTAGTTTACTTTTTCAATCTGGCAAGGTGTCTTGTAAGAAAAGAAATCTCACTCCCGTTGATTCCAATGAGAAAGGTGAGTATCGGTAATGTAACTGGATGATGGGTCACAGTTTTATGAACTTTGCTCCGAAGAGCGCAGTGAGAAACATGCGGGCAAAGGGATGCTCTCTCTCTCCAAGGTGGAGCACCTCTCAGCCTGCCGTGCGTAGAAATTGCGGAATCGGGCTGTCGGACATGTTACATGTTCGTAAATATTGATAGGCTGACAAAGAATTTTAATTTTGAGATGTCTGACTCTGATTATTTCTGAAACATAAACACCTTTTAATTCTCCCCTTAGGCCAAAGATCAAGCTTCGTCTGTAGTCTCTTAGATAAGGCATCTGGCCATTCGATATAATCCAGATTTGTACGCATTTCTGCCCAGGGAAGCTAACCATTCAGCTGTCAAAGGAATGGGAAAGCTGGCTCTTGCCTGAGACCTCCTTGTTTATTTTGCTGTGTTATCCCCAGTCAGACCCCAGGGGAGCCCATGAATGCTCTACCCAGGAATCTCCCACCTTGGCTGGGGTGGCTAGAGTTCTCTTGAATAACCCTTTCTTTTCCTGTCCTTTTTCAGATGAATTCTGATCTTTTAATTTATTTTTTTATTTCTTAAAATTAAACATGTTATTGTGGTAAGAGCACTTAAAATGGTAGCTATCCTCTTGACAGGTTTTTCGGTGTATGATACCAAATGCACGGTATTGTTAATTATAAGCACAGGGTTGCCCGGACTCTAGAACTTAATCATTTTGCATGACTGAAGCTCTAAGCACCATTCTGCTCTTTGCATCTGTGAGTTCCACTATTTTAGATAACTCACGTAAGGGTGCTCATGCTATTATCAAAAAAAACAAAAGGCAAGGGTGGGCAAGGACGCAGAGGGATTGGAGCCCTTGCGCACTGTTGGTGGAAATGCAAAATGGTGCACCGGTGTAGAAAACAGTATAGAGGTTCTTCAAAAAAATAGAAGCCTTTGCTTCTCAAACGCAACAATTCAGCAGCTTCTCACTGCACTTGGAATGAAATGCGAACTAGTAACTGCGGCCTGCAAGATCTCACACTGTCTGTCTCTCCCTTCCCTTTCATCTCCCGATCTCCTTGTTCCTGCTGCAGCCACAGGGCTCTTTTGTTCCTCTGACTCCCACTCAGTTCCCTGCGTGGGGTCTTTGCTCCTGCTCTTCCATCTTCTTGGGATGCCTTTCCACCAGATCTGCTCATCTCCTTGATGAGAAACAGAGAGCTTGTCTCCTCACAGAGAATTTTTCTGACCATTATTGTTCAACCATCATGTGAGAATGCTCTGCTTTATATTTTTCCTTCAGGACTTTCTTTGTAAAATGCAAATATTTACCTGCTTTTTCAGTTGTGGTCATGAGACCCAGGACTGTGGCTTCTCTGTTTCCACCCGCCATTCTCCCTTTCCTGCTTACTGTTCAGTTATTTGAACATTTTAAAAAACGTGGCCTACTTTTTAAATTCTTTTTTTATCTTTTATCTGTTTTATCTTTGGAAAGTTTTTAAATGGTTACTTGAGGGGTAATACTATATACTACATATACTTAGCATCCCACTATCTACAGGAAATCAGTATCTTACCATTTCCATTGGGATATAAACACCGTCCGGCCGTACACATCATGTGCATCTCTGTACATTACACAATGTGGCGGGTCCTCCCGTGACTTCATTTCATTCCACATCATTTCACTGATGAGAAAAACAGTTGATTCCTGGGGCCATTGTCTGTGTGGCATTTGCATGCCCCCCCCTTGTCTGCGTGGGTTTTCTCTGGGGACCCCCGTCTGCTCCCACATCCCAACGATGTGCATGTGATGCAAACTGGTGTGTCCACATTGTCCTGGTGGGAGTGTGATGTGTGTGTGACTGGTCCTGTGATGGGAGGACTTCCTGTCCAGGGTGGTCCCACCTTGCACCCTGAGCTGCCAGGGTGGCTCTAGCCATGTGACCCTGTGAGCAGGTTGGAAAATAATTATCTTACTTGTTTTTATTTGTCTTTCTTAAATGTATGTGTAACTCACGTTTATTTCAATGCTTAATATTAGAAGTGCTTTGGGTTTTTATTTAGAGTTTTGTTGATATTTTTGTGACGAAAGATTTAATTTCTGTTTATATCAATTAGCCTATGGTAAAATTGGCTTTGTTATACATTGTTTTACTTAGTTACAGTTTCAAGAACCTACTGCATGTATTTCTCTACGTCCTCTCCCTTTATGTAACAGATGACAAACACAAGGCCCATGGGCTGAATCTGGCCTGGCACCTTTTTTCTGCCAGGTGGCAGTGCCAAGCTCTCGCTTAACTGTTAAGGAGTAGTTACATTTATACAGTCCTAAAATTACGTTCGGCCCTTTGAAGGGAACCACGAGGCTGCTGTGGCCCCTGGCGAAAATGAGTTTAACACCCCTGCTTTATGTTATAATTATCTCATATAGTATATCTATGTATGTGAAAATCTCATTAGACAATGTTTTGATTTTTCTTTCAACTTTCAAATGTATTTTAAGGGCATCAAGAGAATGGTCTATTACATTTATTCTTTCCTTTGCTGTTTCTTCATTACCAATATTCCAAATTTCTATCTGGTATTTTCTTTCTTTCTGAAGAAATTCTTTCAGAATTTATTTAGAGCATGTGTGTTAAAAATGATTTTTTTGGTAGTTTTTCTTCATCTGAGAATATCTTTATTTCCCCTTTATTTCTGAAGAACACGTTTGCTGGATGTGGAATTTGCATGGGCAGTTCTTTTATTTAAAAACTTTAAAAATATTGTTCTACATGCTTATGGCCCTGTGGTTTCTGATGAGAAATCTGTAGTCATTTCAATTTTTGTTCTTCTATGGGTGAAGAGTTTATTCTTTGTCTTTAGTTCTGGCCTGTTGGATTATGCTGTGTGTTGGTGAAAATTTATTTTGGTTTATCCTCGTTGGAATTTAGTCTGCTTCTTGAATCTGTAGGTTCGTATCTACCACCCAATTTGGGACCTTTTCAACCATTATTTTAAAAACATTTTTAGTACTAAATTCTTTCTCTTTTTTCAGGGATTGTGGTCACATGTATCAGTATCACTTAAGTCCCTAAGGGTCTGTTCTGGTTTTTTTGTCAATATTTTTCTCTATGCTCAGATTGAATAATTTCTATTGATTTATCTTCAAGTTCACTGACTCTTCTGTCATCTTCATTCTGCTATTAAGTTCATCTGGTAGGTTTTTATTTCAGCTGTATTTTTTCATTCTAAAATTATTTGATTCTTTATAGCTTCTATTTGTTTGATGAGACTTCCTATTTTTTTTCCCTTTGTTTCAAAGGGTTTATAGTTGCTTGCTCAAGCATTTGTATAGTAGCATTTAAAAAGTTTTTGTCAGGTAATTTCAACATCTGTATTATCTCAGTGTTGGTGTCTGTTGGTTGCCTTTTCCCACAAATTCAGATTTACCAGACTTTTTATATGCTGAATAATTCTGGATTGCATTTTGAACCTTTGTCATGTTATGTTAAGAGAGTGGGTATTTCTAAGGTCCTTGCAGAAGATGGATGTTTTTCTTTTGCAGCCAGTTGACCTGTCTGGTCCGGACCTCAGTTCTGCCCCACATTCTAATGTTCCTCAGTTTTCATAGCTTTTTCAGTGCCCTTTGGATCTGCCCTGCATGTGCTTCACCTAGTAGCCAGACTGAGTGCCAGAAACTGGTTTCTCAGAGCATTGATCCATGTGTTTTATGCTGAGTAGGATCAGCTCCATCCATGTACCTTAAGGGGGATGAGCCCAAGTGTTCATAAACACATTCCTGGGTCTGTTTTATTGAGTTCCTTTCTCTTTGTGGCCTCATCAGTATTTTCTGGTACCCAGGACACGTCCTTTTGGTCCTCTGACTAGAAAAATGGGGATTAGTCACTTTAACTGCCTGTGTCGGGACCAAGGATGAGAGAACAGAGAGAAACATGAAGGTTCTCCCAATTCGCTTGGGACTGCCACCCCACCAAATTGACAGGAACGTTTGTTCCCTCCCTCAGAGTGGCTGCTGTTACCGGCCACTCCCTGCTCCTCACAAGATTGAGTGGGGGTGTGAGAGGACAGAGAAAGAAGGAGAAAAAGTGGCGAATTTTCATACTTTCTTTTTGGGCTAGAAAGTCCCTTCTTAGGTCCTTTAAGACAGAATGGGGGGCTTTTCCGCAGCTTTCCATGCTCTGTCCTGTGTCTGTTGCCAGGGCCAGTGCATTGAGTCCAGGCCAAGGTACCAGGGAGGGGAGAAGTGCAGGCCCACCGCTGGTTCAGGGGTGCCTCAAATTCTGATCCTCCTGCCCCATCTCCATGCTGCTATTTTACATTTCAGGGCCCTCGAACAGCTGCCTCGTGAACTGTGTCTGTTTTCTAGCTGCGCTCGGTGGAAGAGACAGGGCAGAGTGTGTTTCCTCCACGTTACCTGGAACCAGAAATTCCTAATTATTAATTTAAGCAAGACACATAGCCTTCTGGTATTTTTGTTTCATCATCAATTTAAACAGCAGCTCTATTTTGTTCTCGGGGAGCAGGAGGAAATGGAGTATACCAAAAAGGCCTCTGGACTTGAAAACCCTGAGACCTGACTTCTAATCCTAGTGGTAGTATGGGGAAGGTCAGGTAACCTTACACAAGTTAACATCTGGGTCATCGTGTAACATGTGAATTATGTCATAATACCTGCCCAACCTGCCCCCACCCCGGGGCCATTGTGATGATCAGATTAGATAATGGATGTGGCCCTGGCTGGGTGGCTCCATTGGTTGGAGCATCATCACCCATACACCAAGTGGGGGTGGGTTTGATTTATGGTTAGGGCACATACTTAGTTTGTGGGTTCAATCCCCAGTTGGGGCACATATGGGAGGCAAGTGTTCAATGTGTCTCTCTCACATCCATGTCTGTCTGTCTGTTTCTTCCCCCTTCCTCTCTCCCTAAAACCAATAAACATATCTTTGGGTAGGGATTAAGAAAAGACAATGGGTGTGATAATACTTTGAAGGTATAAGATGGAATGAAGGGCATGAATTTTCCCCTGAGACCTGTGGCACGTGGTGAGAGCAGTGGTCTTGGGAAAGGGCAGCAGCATCCCTTGCAGAGGTTGAGGATGAGCAGCTTGTCTGTGCTCTTGGGCTGCCTTTCCCAAACCCTCTCATCCACCTGCACACTCTCGGCAGCATCACCCCGGCCACCATCCCTCCTTCTTGAGCTTCTGTTCTCACCCAGGTTTCTGGACACAATAAGAAGCATTGTTGGCATCGAGAAGCTCACAGGAGCTTCCTGACTAGATAGAAATCAGGAAATGTGGCTCATGGCTCTGCGCTAACAAACTCTGTCTTCACACAATTTTTGTTTCTCCTAGAGTTCCAGTTCCTCACATTTAAAATACAAAGAATCAGAATACAGCAATGATTTTCTAACTTGGATGGGGTCCTGGGGAGTTGGGGAGCACTCCCTCTGTAGCAGTGAATGCTTGGGGTGGGGGCGGGAGGACAGTTCTTCAGGCCCTCCACCTCTCTTTTACTGGAGCAGCTCGGCTATAGAGTTTCCACATAGGTCTTCATTTGACACAAAGAAATGTGGCTAAATTAAATGTCAAAACCTCTACACCCTGAGGTATTTTCCAATGTAACTATCCCAAGATCCCAAACCTTCCATGGCATCCATTTTTCTCCTGTGTCTGGTTATTTCCTTCCCTTTATCCTCAATTTCTTTGTCTCCTATCTCTATGTATGGACATTTTAAGATTTTGTCCCAACACCCCTGTCTTTTTTCCATAACACCTTTTCCTTGACAAGCTCGTCCAGTACTGTGGCTTCAGTTAGCATTTCCCAATGGATGACTTCCATCTCAGATCTCTTGTCTAAGTTTCAGTCAAATATTTTTAACCATCTGTCAACTCCACCCATATCAATCCGCTCAACCCAGCATATCCCCAACCAGTTTCAATCCTTTTCTGCTCTCTGACTTTCCTAAATGAATACTTTCTCTTGGCTTCCCCTTTTCTCAATGGTTCTATAAGAAGTTCTCCCAATAACTGAAGTTTAAAATTTTAAGAGTAATTTTTATGACTCTTTCACTATTTTACAACATCTACATAACCTCAAAGTTCTTTTAATTACACCTCTTCAACATTCCTCCAAAGAATTTTCATTTCCACTGGTGTCCTTGAGTCCATACTTTAGTCACCTCACACTTAGACAGTTAAGATACTTCCCTAAAGTGATCATTCTGTCTTTAAACATCCTTTCTTCTGATCCCATCATAATCAGACCAACATCCGAAAGCAGGAGTCTTTGTAAGCCCTTATATTGTTAAATTGCATCCCTGTTGGCTATAGAATAAAGCTCTGAAGATTCACACCCCAGTCAGGGTCGTTTTGGCCCTCTCGTACCTTACTCCCGCTTGTCTCCAATAACTGTGTCTCCTCACTCAGACTAGTCTGCTTCCAAAGAGGCCAGGAATCTTTATTTCCCATTCCTCTTTCAGGTTTTCTAAGACTTGGCCTTTCCTCAAAGATAAATTTACATCCACTTCCCCAAAGACATGATTCTAGCCATGGTGGTTTCACCTGTTGGTTTTAAAGCATTTACTTTAAGGCAACTTACCTCCATAATGTTGCATTATTTTCTCTGCAACTACACTTTAACCTCATCAAAAATCCAGAACTGAGTCTTTGATCTTGTACTATAGCAGAGTGACTAGGAGTGTGTCAGTTTCTCCTTTTGTAATATGAATTTATAGGGGGAAATAAAATAACCCACTATCTCCTTGATAGGAGCAAAGACCATGAGTTCTGCTAGGCATAATATATAACTGCTTATTAGTCTTATAATGAATACAGATTCACCCATATTGTGACCAGAGTATGTTTCAGCAATCAAGGAGGAAGTACTTGAACATAAAGTTCTATCAGCCGATCTAGGAATTGAATACTAATGTCTGCAAGGAAGTCAACCTGTTGTAACTTTTATTTCTTTCTCAAAAGCATAGCTTTTGTGTGTCAGATAATGCTCTCTCGGTGGCATCCACATGCTTGTATACGTTAATGGCTTAGCGTGCATTAAATCTTTCTCTCAGATTGGATAGTCCGAGATTATACACAAAACTCAAAGATATTAGGATAATTAATAGAACCCTTAACTTTCCCTGTTTGATGTATATTATTGGGAGGAATCTCAAAAGTGTCCTTTGACTTGTCAACACTAAATGGAAAGCAAGTATAAGAAAAAGTAGAGGAGTGGCTAAGTAAAGGAAGGTATCTGCACATCATAGAATACGGTATTATTAAATCTTAACATTGTTAAATCACATTGAGTTTTTGATAACATGGCTATATAGCCAGTTTTTCGTTAGGCTGTGCAACTTTGCCATCATCACGGAATGTTGTATTGGATAGTGCTGATCTGGAAAATTACGTTCAAGAAATCTAGAAGAAAACAATTCTTTTCTTTTTTTTCGCAAGAAGTATGCCACTGATTCCTCCACATTCATACCCGGCACCAGTAAGGAAAATGAGACTTGTGCACCGTGCTCCTGCTCGGCACCCCGGTGCTCGACGGGGAAGCGACACTGCTGTTTCCCTTACCATTCTGCTGTTTCTGTGACATTTGCTGTCGGTGAAAGTGTTATTTACTTCAGAAGTAACTTCCTCTCTTTGACATACGTTCTTTTTTTTCTTGATCATACAAGTTATGAAAATAACCAGAACCGAACAGAGTTAATAATGACAATGAGAACTATGCCGGGGCTGCTCCTTACTGAATGCTCGGTGTACTAAACGCTGCGCTCAGTGCCTGTGGCAGCCGCGGCTGGCATCGAGCGCACGCACGGTGTCAGAGGAAAAGCCGCTTCAGTTTTTGTGTGGAGTGGAGCTCACCCCGCCCCCACTGTCCAGCCCTCCTGGCCTCTTCAGAGGGGCACAGTCCGGCAGGACTTTGGAGGCTCATGGCAAAAGGCAGCATTTCCCTTCAATTGCTGGCTGAAGTTTCCAATGAAAACGAAAGATTAATGATGCAAGTACCCAAAAGTCAGTCAGAAGAAAAGGCCAGAGCTCTCCAACATTTGTAAACGGTGTGAAGCTCTGTGCGGATCAAACACTGCAGACAGGGAGAGCTGGACCCAACGCAGTAAATACCGAGGGCTGACTTTTCCTTGTGTGTCCGGTGCTGAGCTTCCAGTGTTTGATGAATGACCACCTTGTGCCAGGCGGTCACCGGGGAGCGCCAGGGTCTCTCATGTGGCTGGGACAGCTGTGGGTGGTCTGGGCATGCGGGTTACCCTGCTGAGAGAAACATCTGTGTGCAAAGGCAGCACATGTACTTGGGAGGAGGTAGGTGATTATCAAGGACCAGCCTGCATCCTGGAGGAAATCTTTGTGGGATTTTCAACTTCAATAGAAGCAGCTCCTTGGCTTTGGGTGTCTCCTTGAAAGGGAATCATTTTGTCTCTGGTTTGATTATGTCTGTGAGGGTGGTTAGGTCTCACCATACATCATTCCTGTACATTATTCCTCATGAGTCACAGGAGATGGGCCCTGCCTTCGCTGCCTCGGCCTCACAGGGAGGCTCAGAGAAGCTCAGTGACTTGTCTGAGGTGCCAGAGCTGCTAAGTGGCGAGGCTAGGACTTGAATGCAGGTCTGTCTGAGTCTGAAACTTGTGTTGTCATCCAGTTGAAAGTGAACTACAGCTTTTGATAAATGTAAAATGTCTTGTTTTCTTATATTAAGAGCCATTGCTTTTTTATTATTAGGGGAGGCTCGGTGGGGGAAGGGGAGGGGGAGAGGAGGGTGTGACTCTTGACTCTGAAATCCAACAAGGGCCACATTTTAACCTCTGTTTCCCTTCCACTTTTGGCTTACTATCCCCAGTTGGATCAGAAATCAATGGAATGCGTTTCCCCTCATTGTTTTTGAGAAGGAAATGCTGCTGAAGGTTGACAACGGCATGAACGATGGCCAGAGACCCTCAATTTATTATTCTTCTCTCGAGAGTGCTATATAAGTTTCCTTTGAAAAGTGTCTCCTCATCAATATGAATAATCCCTTGACATTGCACACACTTTGTGTTGGTCCAAATGCCTTCGTACATGTGAGCTGATTTCATCCTGAAATTTTTACTGGAAGCGTTCTCCATGCCAAGCACTGTTAAGTGTTTTTAGTCAAAGGACACACAGTACAAGTTCATTCTCAAGGGTTCGGTCTCTCCCCTAACCTGATCTTGTGGCATGGACCAGATGCGGCCTCAGTGTCACCTGTGTCCTTGCCTCTCACGACTTCCTGTCATCCCTTCCCCTCCAGCGGCATCCTCATGCTCACGTTCCCTTAGACCTGCCCTGCCCATTTTCTTCTCTAAGCTTTGGCCTGCGTTTTGTCTCATCTTGATCTGCTTTTCTGCCACTTTTCTGTTATGTCCAGATTAGAGGCATTATTTCAAACCCAAGGTCAAGTCATCGTTCCTCCAGTTCAAGAGTTGGGTGACTTCTTCCTTCTCTAAACTTTCATAGTCCTTGTGGTAACATTGTATATTTGGTACCTGGAGTATAATGCTGTTAGATAGAAATACATTTTTCTTTTTACTTTGTAGTTGGTTTTGTTGGGATATCTATAAACATGGGAAGGAAGGACCACAGATAGGGACTCTAAATAAATATATTAAAATATTGAACATGCACAATATTTTCTGGAAAGAACACTTGGAGTAATGAAGAGTTTATACTGGAGACCCATGCCAGGTTTAACACTAAAATGTATACTCTGTAGCCAGCAACATGTTGGTAGACTTGCTTAAATTTTCTTAAAAATTGACTACTAATATCTAAACATTGGGAGATGTGACGTAGCAATATAGATTTCTGGCTTCACTTTAAAAATCAGCATTGCTGGAAACACTTGACCAAATTTTTTTTTTCTTCTGGCTACTAGTGTGTGCCCTTGAGTGGGTCACATCTTGTCTCACTTCTCCGTCAAACGGGAGTAACGTCTGTGCAGCGGCTGTGTGGAGTTACCATGAGACGCGTGAAGATGAGAGCGTTGTCTGTTCGGTGCGATCCTACCGCCCACAGCAGTGTCTTGTTGTGGTTGGGGCTTAACCAACACTTACTGAAGGAATGAAGGAAGGACTTATGTGTGTGAAGCACCCAGCACAAAGCCTGGCTCACCGCAGGCCACTAGCACATTTCAACATGTTTCTAAGGAGTTAATCATGCCTTGTCCTCAAGGGCAGAGGCTGCTCTCTTTCTTCTTAGCACCTAGGCCTCCTACACAGCAGGTGATGAATACTCATCTGGGGAATGAATAGATAACGGCTAACAATCTATCACTCAGCAGCCTTTCTTGAAGAGCGTGGCAGCTGTGACGTTAGGCTGCCATTTTTCTCCCTGGAATGCAAGGATCGGTCCTGGGCGCAATGTGGCGTAGGCCTGATCTCTTTCTGTCTTTCTCATCATTCTAGAAGATGGCTAGAGAAGGGAGGTGTCTTCTTAAGAAAGTTTGTTTCACTTTTTAAAATGTACTTTCCCATTTCAGCTGACATCCAGTATTATTTTGCATTAGTTTTACATGTACAGCATAGTAGTTAGACAATTATATAATTGCAAAGTGTTTCCCTGATATTTCAAGTACCCACCTGGAACCATGCATAGTTATTACAATATTATTGGCTCTGTTCCTTGTGCTGTACTTTTTTGTTTCACTTTCTGAAGGTCAATTTCCCAGCCACCCTTCACTTCTTCCTACACTGTTGGAACAACTTAACCGCTGGCAGGTGTGACCTAGATACTGGTGGAGCAGTTGTGGGCATCCGTCCGTAATAATGAAGGCTCAGAGGGAGCAGGTCAACCCTCAGCATCGCGGGGTTTATTATTACATCCAAGCTCCAGTCTTGTCTTACAGACGAGTCAGAGTTGAGCAATGCAGTCAGGCCAGCCATTATTTTACAATCTTGGCTGTTCTCTGGGTGTCTTGTCTTACTCAACATTCATAAGTGGCCTTTAAAATAAAGGTTTCATTTCCATGTTTGTGCAAGGGGAAAAAATGAGTCAAAATCTGCCTCAATATCTTACGCTTAATACTAAGCATGTATTAAGTTATGTAACTGTCAATGCTTTCAGTTACCTTTTTGACTCTCTTGAGTTCACTTTGCGTTTTGAATTTTATCTCAGGAGTCTGGGGCTTGATGGGGACTCGTGGAATGAGGCCCACCGGGTGCCGGCCTTTGTGCTGGAGAATGTCATAAATGCTGACTTGTTTATTCTCACATGGTGCTCGCCTCATCGTGGCTCCTGATAACTTATCCAGAACAACTTTAGGTTTTCCTCTGCACTACAGTTGGGATCCGTTTTGTATCTCCCAGGAAAATGCATTCCAGACCCTCGGGGGCTGTGGTGATGGGCTGGTTCATTGGAACATTTAATCTCATGAAGATGAGTAGTTATTCTATTGTTTTTGTATATCATCCTCAGAGTAGGTGGTAACTGTGGTGATGGTGGTTTGGGCAATTTGTGTGGTCGGAGATCTCCTTGGAGTGTTAATTGAATATCTGCTATTAATATTGTACCATACAAGGCCTCCTGAGGCTGAAGGGAAAATGACAATGTGGACGCATAGTAGGCAGTCAGTAGACTTTTGCCAAAGAAGACATTAGTTTCCATTTTTTGACTTGATTGGTAGATGCTTTTTAAAAATGTAGTTTTACAAAATTCTAAGGGTTGTGTTCCTTGTGGATCATCTGGCATACATGAAAATATAATCATCGACTCAATCAACAACCACTACTGGACATTTACTGTGTTCCAGGCTATGTGCTGGGCACTAGGCATGCAACAGACACAGTCCCTTGTGCACTTCACCTTCTTATGGGGAGAAACTCGGCATAATTCTAAATTATAATCGTGCCTTCTTCTTCCTCTTCTTTTTGCCTCAGTGCCATGAAAGAAAAGCAAAACAGAAGTGACTGAGCGAGAGACAGCGAGATAACCCTACGCCCCTCCAATAACTACTGCTAGTATGTTGGTGCACTTCCATTTGGTGATTTGTCCCTGGATTTTATGCGAGTGAATATGCACTAACATCTGGATTCCATTTTGTTTCATTTTATTTCAATTAATGACCCATGTTAGGTTGTCGAACAAGGTAGACGTATGAACGCCAGCTCATGTTTTCACGCTTTTCTAGATGAGAGGAGGCAGCGTTTCCAGCGGGGCACCTTCCCCCCCTTGACTTCCCCTCATTCCGCAAGCCCACTATCCCAGAAGAAAGCCTGGCCCGGCCCCAGTGCACCTGGGACAGGCAACCTGGGGCTCGGTAGGCGGCGCCGGCTGCACAAACACGCTCTCCCCCACCATTCTGATCTCCAGATTGTGGTCCTGCACGGCTGTTTTCAGCTGAAATAGCATGAAAAATGAGTTCTTGTGGTGTTTTCAATATAAACAGTAGAGATGCCACAGGAATTGGAGTACTCAAGGGACGAGCTTCCTTACAGGGATTTCTACGTCCTGAGAAGACCCTGGGTTCTGCCACCACCAGATCTCCTCCAGCAGAGGAGGGAGTGGCTGGCCTTGCCGGGGGCGGGGAATGTCCCCCAGGTGGAACGTCCCACTGCGCCGCCAGCCCAGACCTCGCTGGGCCTGCCAAGCCAGGAGACTGAGCTCTGGAGCAGCATCAGCAGACTTTCTATCAAAGGCTTTCTATTACTTTCTAGAGAGTAAATACTTTGAGCTTTGCAGACCCTGTGGTCTCCCGTGCCACTACTCAGCTCTGCTGTCTGTCGGAGCGTGGCAGAAGCCATAAACAATATGTAAATGAATGGCCATGTCTGTGTTTCAATAAAACTTCATTTATAAAAACAGGTGACATGCCAGATTTGGCTCATGTGCTGTAGTCCGAAGTTACCTGCTCTGAGCCAGAGGGTCTGGGACCTCACCCGGGCTTCCCTGCTTACCTGCCAGGATCATAGGTGGGCGTTCCAGCTTTCTCCTCTGTTAAATGGCATTAGAAAACCCTCCTGCCTCGCAGCTCTTTTGAGGCTTAGTTGGACAGTGTCAGAATTACCCTGTCTCTCCCGTGACCGGCACCTGCACAGTCCTTGCGGCGTTCCACCTCTGTCTTCCCGGATGCTCTGGCCTCTAGATAAATTACCCCTTCCAGTCCGAGGAGGCATTTTTCCAGAACTTTGACTAATTCTCTTCCAGGATGCAAGGCCTCTCCTACCTACACGTCTGGATCTTGCTAAGATTAAAGGCCAATCCGTCACTAAACTTTTCCTCATTTTTCTCCTGGGGGTCATATTTCATTCACTTCTGTACCTTCCTTTTTCAGCACTTTAACCGTACTTTTGAATGGTACTCATTCCTTTTTTATATGAATTCATTTATCCGTGAAACATGGGGCACTGATTATCCTCCCTGTAGCTCAATGCTGCTTTTAGCACATATCTGCTTTTTAATCCTCACCTGAGGATATGTTTATTAATTTTTTTTTTTAGAGAGAGAGAGAGGAGGGGGGAGAGGAGAGGGAGAGAGAGAAATAGAAATAGAAGCAGAATATGAGAGAGAAACATCGACCATTGCCTCCTGTACGCACCTGGACCAGGGATGGAACCCACAGCCTAGGTATGTGCCCTGACCAGGAATCAAACCCACAACCTGTTGGTGTATGGGACCACGCTCCAACCAACTGAATCACCCAGCCAGGGCTTAGCATGTATCTTAATTAGCACTTTTGTTTATAAATTAGCCCTTTTAGACCACAGACCCTTTGAGGCTAGGGATCCCGTTCATCCTGGTACCTCCGAAGCTCACATTCAATTTGGCATAAAATAAATGCTTAGCACTTTTTATAATGAATGAAAAGGGGATGTATTCTATTTATTTCTCAGCTTCCCAGTCCTCGCTACTCATAGCGCGGAGCCTTCCATAAAACGGGCATCGCATCAAACACGCGCGCTGAGCGTTGCCACAGTATCACTCCGCCTGCAGCAGTGCGTCTTTACTTGAGGAGCTTGGTTGCCCAAAGGACATCTTTACCTCTTTTCACCCTTTTTCCGAGGAAAGGCCTGGGCTTCCAGGTGAGAGGCTGTTCTACACCCTGGACCAGGGAGAGTCTGAAAGGAGACACACTACATGGGGGGCGGCGTGCGCTTGGGTGTAGCTGGTAAGAGGGGCTCCCGAGGTCCTCCTGGTGGCCCGTGGAGCCGGACAGCATGGTCAGTCATCCCTGCAGCCCCGCACTCGGAGTCGTTCGCGTTCCCCGAGGCACCACACCAGGTGTGACGTGGCTGCTCCGTCTCCCCTCCAGGACACGAGAGGTTTTTGTGGAATTCAGAAAAGGGCGCCACGCTTGGCATCAGTAGCCTGGTGTGCTGAATGTCAGCTCCGCGGCTTTGAACATGTACTTGATCCAAGTGTCTCGGTTTTTCCTTCTGTAGTAGGGGTGGTGTAAAAGTATCCACCTTATGTAAGTCTGTTGTAAAAAAAAAGAAATAAACAATCCAAGCCCCAAGGGAATGAGGTAACACATGTTAAGTGTGGTGGCTTCATACGGTAGGAGGTCAATAAACGCACACCATTTTCCTTTCCTCTGCCTGTTTACGGGGATTTGCATTCTCTCTCAGCTTGCTCCTTGGGGAACTACTTGGGGGAGATGCTGGCTTTGTAGGTGAAAAAAATAAAAGTTGGGTGAGCCATGAATCCAGGATTTCTCAACCTTGGCCCCGCAGACAGTCGGGTCCTGATAATGTGGGGGCTGTCCTGGATGTTGTAGGACATCTGGAAGTGTCCCTGGTCTGACCCTGTGGACAGCAGCAGCATCTACCCCGCCCCCTTCTCTCTCACGACGGCCTAAAGTGCCCGCAGACACCACCCGAGGCTCCCTAGCGGTGCGAACCCTGCACAGCTGCTGAATGAGCCAACCAGGCGTCCCAGGCCTGGTGTTGGGGCCGGAGGAGCCTGGGGTGAGAGTGGCCCCTGGAAGAGGCCTCTGTCCTCCGCCTCAAGGGAAACGCCCTCGGCAGGCTGCAAGTGCTGCTGGGAACTAGGCGGCCCTGCAGCCCCTGGCCAGGGGAGGCAGGGACTGAGGCCTTCAAGCTCCAGGTCTAACGAGCCCACAGGGGCTTTGTCTTGGGCCCCCTGAGGCCAGCTGCCACCTTTGTCACCAGGAGTTCAGGATAGTGACTGGACAGAGCCTGGCGTTACTGCTGCCGTGGTGTCCTCCCTGTGAGACACCCCAGGCCTCCTGCTGCTACTCGGGCCCCCCAGTCCCATCTCCACGAGGCTGTCAGGGTGATTTCCTCAGGGGCAGGGCTGGTCACACTTGTCTCCCACTTGGAAGCGTCCAGTGCGTGTCCTGCTCTACGTGGAGTAAAATCCAAACTCCTGACCCGGAGCCATGGGCCTCGGGTGATTTCTGCCCCCATCTGTCCTTGCTTCGTGTCACTCGAGCCCACTCATGGGACGTCCTTCTCTCCCACAAACCCACCAGCCTTCTTCTTGCCATGCTTCCCCGTCTGTCCGGCTCTCCTTACACCCGAGCCCTCTCTGCCGTCAGTTCTCAGGTCCGATGTCTGTTTCTCAGAGGGAGCCTCCCGTTCCCCACTCCCGACCCCAACAGCTCTGCCGTAGCACCCTGTTTCTTTTCTCCTGTAGCACGTACATGCTGGAATTATTCGATTTACTTAAGTTCATCTTTCCCCAACAAGACAGACAAGTTCCGGGGCTTCATCAAGGGCCCAGTCTTGTCGATTGCTGAGTCTCTCACATCCAGGATGGATCAGCAACACGTTTGCTGAAAGCGTGAACACGTTCAGTTTCTCCAGCCTTTCACTATATTTTCAAAATACTCTCCCTAAACCCAGAGACTGAGAGATTTAACAGTTTCTGTGGTCAAAATGGTAGACTCCTCAAACATGTTTTAACTTACCAGATCTATTAAAATATACATTCACTGGGTCCATGGAGCTTTAGTTAAGTTTATTTTCGACCACCCTATGGAGTGAGCAGAACCAGGTGTGTTCTTTTCACCTGCGTGTGTGCACGCACACACAGGTGTGGTTGTGTTACTTCGCATCATCTTTAAACAGGCCGTGCGGATTTTCACCTCCGTATCAAAGTAAAACCTGGGAGTAACATGGGTCGTACTACTTGTCACGGCAGTGACATCTAGCATGAGGATAGCACTTCCCACTTGAGAAGCAGGATGGGGCCGCAGCTAAGCACCACTTGCGTGAGACTCTGGGGCCCACTCCGGACCCACTAGGTCAGATCTCGATGGGGCCCTGGAATGTCCACTGTAACCAGCCTTGCAGGGGGTCCCTGCCCCAGGGAGCGGGTGCGCGAGTCTCAGGAGCCAGCCACCACAACGCTCACTGGACGTGTGGCCTTAGGAGAGCTGACTGAGCTGCCTTCACGAAGTGGGCCCAGTGATGCGGGCCTCCCTGCACGATGCCAGGGACAAAACATGAGTTGCGAAGTCCCCACTAAGTGTCAGGCTCTGTGACTTATAGGTGGTTTGTGAAAACACTGAAGGAAGAAATAATTTTACTTTCATCACAGGTTTCCCCTGTGAGGAATATTGTACCCATTTTATAGATTAAGAAACTGAAGCCAAGTCCCTTGTTCAAGGGTGACCCAGGCCCACAGCTGCCAGTTCCAGGCTCGCCCCAGGGTTCTGGCTGAGCACTGAAGGCTTTGCCCCGGATCTTCTTCCCCAGAAGATGGCTGATGCCCACTCCCAGCCCCGATCCAGGATTAACTCCCAGGACTCTCTGTTCGGGAAAACACAGAGAAGAATTGAGTCACATTTCAACAAGAGGATCTCAACTGCGAGACCTGTGCCCACTTTCCAACACGGCAGGCAGGAAATGAGCCTGCTGTATCTTTCGCCACCTCTAGGGGCAAGAAAAGACAGGATGATCAGTCACTGAAGGGATCTGCGTGTGTTCTGTTCTGGGGGTGGGGCACAGTTCCGATATTATGACTGCCTTGCCCCCAACCCAGTTACTTTTACCTAACACCAATGTGAGGGCTCCTTGCCACCGACATAAATATCCTTTCAGCTTTCCCCTTCGGTGCAGGAAATAACTGGGGTGGGGGGAAGGGGGGAAGCCCAAGGGTCAGCCCATGTCACATGTACTGTAACCTCTTCTTCTTCCTGGGCCAATTAGCTGAAAGAGTGTGCAGGTTTCCCTCAGCCAGGCTGATCACAATCGCTCCCGCTCCCGGGGATCTCTCAGGAAGCAGAGGCAGACATGAATTGATGGAAGTGGGTAGCGTTTTCCTTACATTATCGGCTTTGCCTGAAAGCCCTGTTCAGGAAATTTGCGGGCATGACTTAGCAAGTGCTGCTCTGACGCCAGACTTCCATGGGCTCATTGTGAAAACACCCAATGGGTGAAACGGGGTGACTAGCTGTGTGCTGCAGGGCCACATGACGTGTGACTGTGAGTGAAGCCCGAAAACCTGCGCAGAAGGGCGGTGTGGCTTACTGTGGGCCGTCAGGACTGAGGAAGACAATTCCTCACCACCGCCGCTGCGTCGTCTTGGGGACTGTGACCGTTCAATAGAAGCGGCTGCCTGGTGGTTACCGAGAGAAAAGTTTATCAACTCACTTCACAGATGAGGAAATGAAGCCTTAGCAAGGCTGGACACCCCATCCAAAATCACACAGTTGTGATTTGTGCCTGGAGTCCTCTGGCCTTCACAGCTAGGTTCTTTCCCCTTTGAATGTCGGATCACTAGATGGAGTCTAGGACCCCCCACCCCCATTGAAAAGTTCCTTTCTGCTCTGTTTTATGAATGTATCCACCGTTTAGAGGCTCAGTTGTGTGTTGCAAGTGTGTTTTCCTGACAGGTGATTTTATATCTTGGATCTCAGAATGCTCAGTGGGTGCTAACATTTCAGAGACCAGATATTTCTCGTAGGGTTTCCTGCTGATCAAGCCAGCTACTAATGACTGGGAGCAACTCAGTAAGGCCTTTGTCTTCTCCTTGTCACTTGGCTTGGCTTAGGGTGACCACTGTAGAGTCTGAGGGTGCCAGGTGCCAGTTCTCACAGTTCTTAGGGCCGGTAAGAGGGACTAGATGGAGGCTCTGAGCCACGATCTTCAGCCTTTTTCATCTCATGCAATGCATGAACTACCGTATTTTTCAGACCATAAGATGCACTCCCCCTGCCAAATTTGGGAGGAAGAGGGGTGCATCTTATAGTCCAAATGTAGCTTACCTGGCTCACGGGGGGAGGGGGGGCGTGGTGGTGGAGCGAGGTCACAGGTTATTAAATAATTTACCACATTTTTTGCTTCAAAAATTTTTTTTCTGTTTTCCTCCTCTAAAGCCTAGGTGTGTCTTATAGTCCTAAAAATATGGTAATTACGAAAATTCTGTGGCACAGCAAAATGATAAACTATGTTTTTTGCCAATCTGACCCCCCCAAAAAAGGTATAATTTTAATTCATTTGCACTGGATGGCTATTATTGTATTGGCTGTTTGCATTTAAAAAAAAAATTTGACAGTCTAAAGGAAAAGAGGCCGGTGCCCCTGACGGGACAGTCAGGTACTGCGTGTTTTAAGAGTTCCTGTGGCGCCGGTGTGCAGCACGGGGGCTGAGAATCGCTGCTCGAGGCAAAGGTTTAGAATCACGAAAATGCATGGATCTTTTCAGAACCTGAAGAAATTGTATTATTCCTTCCTAATTACCCTTTCTGCTTCTTCGGAGACACATTGTTACCTGCGCTGTGTCCCAGGAGCTATAAATTATAGATGACACTGTCAGTTTAAATGGCCCCAGGAACACACAGGTTCCAGAGGTGCGCTGTTTTGATCGTTGTCCACAAGGTGGCGACCTCTTCAAGGAAACTGGCGCAAAAGTCTGATTCTTAAGCAGCTATGATTATTTAAATGTTTATTGGACAACTCCGCAGGCTTGGCACCGTACTAACTGCTTAGAAGGTTTCGCCTCTGCCTTCAAGAGGCTTACCAAATGTCTGTCTTCAAAAGTCCCTTGAATTAGACCACTTCTCAGCCTCTCAGTTCAGGTACTATACGCCAGGTCCTGAGCTGGGCACTCGGTATGTATGAAGTCCTCACCACAAACCTATGAGGTGTGGGGGCGGTCCCGTCTACAGAAAGGGAAACTGGGCAAGCGTTTCAACGTTCGGGACTCCAAGGCCACAGAACTAGGAGGCAGCAGCGGAGGCAGCGTCCGTACCCGAACGCGTCTGTTGATGCCGTCTGGCGCCGTGCACTGCCTCTGCCGGAAACTTAGGGAACACAGTGCTCCCGAGAAGTGGTCCCCAAATAGAACGAGCCCCAAAGCCCTTCAGTGTTTTCACGGCTGTCACAGCCCCAGGACATGGCTCTGAAGGAAGACTCGGATTTTCTGAGGCGTGCGTCCACCCTCGGAGGGTGACGCCAGGGGAACTAGGTGGTTTGACCATAAATTTACCTTTGAGAGAAGGAATCCTAAGATGTCTTTTAGGCTTCAGCAACAGTTGGCTGTAAACTTAGCATTTAGGCACTGAATTCTTCCTGGTTCTATGTATTTATATACTAATGCAAGTGTGTGTATGTATATAATGCGTACACATCCATATGTGTATAAAATGTAGTAGACAGATTGTGTGATGTATATACATACAGAAGTAGCCGTGATCCCTGATGGGCTGTAAGCTGACCGGGGGCAGGGTCCACATGTGTTCAGTGTACCACACACTCCATTTTGGACCGTTGTATTTCAATGGTAATTCTTTGAATTGCTTCTTATGCAGGTATAGCTACCCTTTCTTTCTAAAAATGTTACCGTGGTAAGAACACTTAACATGAGATAGGTCCGTGCAATAAACTTGAAGCATACAATAACACCTTCTTGTCAACCATAGGTAAAAACTCCCAGAAATTAAACAAGGACTAAACCTTGGTGACATTGGTCTTGGCCATGATTTCATGGCCAAAAGCACAGGCCACAGAAGCAACGATGGACAAGTCGAGCTAAACCAGCTTCTGCGCTGCGGTCAGTCAGCGGAGTGAATGGAAGGGCAGCTTACAGAACGGGAGCCAATGCTCCCAAAACATTCATCTGTCACATCTACCTTTTCTTGCTTTCATCTCTGAAAAAGCTGCTGTAGGCGTGCGTGGGATATTCAGACCGATGAAGCTGAGATGACCCAGAGTGGACCAGGGGCTGAGAGCTCAGGTGCAAAGCTCCCGGGGGAGATCGAGGAGGGTGGGGAGCAGGGCAGGGCAAAGGAGGAAGATGGAAAAGAGGACAGCAAGTTTGGACAAAGGCCAAGGAGCGGACTTCAGCTGGTCTCATCAGGGAAACTTAGGAAGGACTGCCTTAGATTCTGGGGCAAAAGAGATGGGGATTTCCTACTACTGCACCTGCTAGTCATTTGTTAAGAGCCGCCCCTAGGGAGAAGGGAGAGAAGTGAATATAACTTCCGAGGATCTCTCCCTGTCCGTGAGCAAAGAAAGCCAAAGGCGGCCCGTTGGCCAGGGCCAAACTCTGAGAGCTCCCGCACTGGCTGCTGCAAGCATGCAGGGGAAGCCAGGGATCCGCACAGGCAGCCCCCAGCATTGGTGGGGTGTCTGCGGCACTTGGCAGGCTCTCAGCATCGAGGCTGTCTTTACGGCGATGGTTTCAAGTTGTCGCGGAGGCCTGTGAGTTGCAGTACTTTCCAGCTAGATGCCAGCTGCTCTAGTGAGGAACCTAGCAAAGGACTAGCTCATACCTGAAACTAATGAATTCTACCTATTTATTCTCTGACCCACAGTCAATTTGCTAAAGATTTAAAATCCTGGGGGGTACTATTGAAGTTGCTAAAGCCGGCCACTTTCTCCTGGGCTGGCTGTCTTGGGAAGGAGAGGAGACACCTCTCAGCTGCTCAGCTACGGCTGGCACTGCCTGGCTCTGTCACCAGACACGCCCTCCACCACACAGCAACTGTCCTGCCAAAAAGGAGGGGGGCGCGGTTGGGAGGGAAGCAGCCAGTTATGGCAAATGCTCACTAAGGTCTGCAGGCATGACCCACTCTGAGCCAGGGCCCAATGCCCATTGTAAGGTGGTGCGTGAGCTGAGGAGTGGGGTCTGGCCTGTGTGGTGGGGTGTTGACTTCCCAAGTCAGGAGTGGCCTCTGGATCTGAAGCGTCAGACCCCCCTCAGGGGTCCGATCGAGTGCTTTCTGTCTGGGCCACGGTCGAGGCTGGCGTGTCCAGCCAGGGGTTTAGGCCAGAACCAGGACGTGGAGACCCACTCACACCCACCGTTCAGAAAGTCATAGGCCACACGTGTGGGGGCGGGGCAGGCTGTAAATGGTTCTGGAGGGACTCAAGCTTTCTGAGGCAGCTGCTGCCGGACGGCGCTGGGATTCCCGAACTCCAGGAAGAGCAGACCTGAGCATGTTTACACATCAAGCAGAAGCATCTCTTCCAATTTCCTGATCAGCTCCACACTCTCAAGGGCCCGGTGGTGGGAAACGCTCAGAGATCTTAGGAGGCCCCCTAGGCAGGCGCTAGTGTCCTGGGATAATCTCTTCAGGGAGGGTAATTCCGCCTCCCTTCTCATGCGGGCATTTCCATCAGCTGAAGGCTTACGTTCAGCTCAGCTCGAATTGCTTTAGGACGCAGCAGCAACCCCCTTCCGGCTGACAGCCCTGTCCAGGTGTGGGCCGTCTGCGGAGCACCGTGTGCCGGAGGACCCGGGACTGAGTTTCGGAGCCTGTTTTCCTTGACCAGCTGGGCGGCACTGTCCACACGGCTGAGTTCAAATGTGCTGATTGTCCCAGCTTATAAGCAGACAGTACAGTAGTGCAGGAGGCGGACGTAAACTTTGTAGAATGATTAGAGCGACTGTGGTGTGTAACCTGACTTTGTTCCTTGATTTGAGAAGGGAGTATCAGTCAAGATTCCGGCACGGCTGGGGATTTTAAGGCGCCTTTAGAGGAGGAAGTCCTAGTACTAGCAGGAGTGAACTGGATTGACCAGGGCTGGGGAGCACGCACTTAGGCACGGGGCGCAGTGGGCAGCTGACCTGCAGGGCAGTTGGGAGGTGGGGCCCTCGCAGCAAGGAGGCTTGTCATCAGCCCCCTGGACAGGCTTCTCTGAGGAAGCCCCGCCGGAGCGGAAACTCGCGGAGCAGTGGGAGGTACCGGGGCAGAGGAGATAGATGAGGGTTAGGAAGATGGAGAGGTGCGAAGACGGTGAGCTCGGAATGGAAGGAGCCGGGGGTGTTCCGTGAATAGAAGGGAAGGGGACACTTGTAGGGAGCACGGTGGGGAGTTGATGCCGAGGGTCATGAAGGGGCAGCCCTCTTGCCCACGGAGGGTTTTGCTTTACTCCCGTGGACGTGGGAAGCCCTCGGAGAGTTTGAAGCAACAGAACCCCCCCTTGCCTGCTCTGGGGTGGAGCGCCCTCTCCCGGCGGAAGCCCGTGCTCTGAGGGCTGCTGTGGAGTCCAGGCTGCCGGCTGGTGCCTCAGTGGCAACAGCTCCCTGGCACTTCCAGCCAAGTCGCTCATTCTCTTGACTCTCTCCTGCTCCGGTGGAGGGAACTTTCTCCCCGGCTGTCTTCTCCTGGGCAGCCCCGTTGCCTGCAGTAGTCCGAGTCACCTCCCTGCCCTGCCCCCATCCCAAGAGGGAGAATCTGGCCCATCTGATGACCCTTTCCGCTCCTCCAGGATTGCCTGCTCCCTGCAACTCCAGAGATTTGTGTCTTGGGCTACCCTCTTCCTTCTTGACATCGCATCCCAGGCTGCTTATCCTACAGCAGGAACATGTAGCCATTCTCTACTGAAATAGGATTACTGTTCTTCTTAATGCAACAGCTCATGTAAGGACTGTGTTAAGCACTTGCATAAATCATTTCATTTCATTCTCATAACAACCCTGTCACCCTGTCTGAGTCTGCTATTCCTCCTTTCCCAGGTGAGCTGTGAAACAGGCTGGGAAGTTTGAGTAAATTACCCGGAGTCAGGGGCTACGACCGAGCAGAGCGGAATTCAGTTGCTGCTCAGACTTGAAGTTCTCGAGCGCTTGCTGTGGCATCTCATCAAGAGGGAGATGCCAAGGCTGAAGCTTCCTCGCCTCACCCATCAACGTTCAGCGTCTCCCACAGCGATGACTCTGTCTGCACCGGTCAAATCCTTCAGCCTCCCGGTCCCAGGCCTCCCAGTTCTGAGCCCCACGGCGATGGCGTGTTCAGCGATCTGGGGTCACAACCATCAGCCCCTTTCAAAGAATTGGATGTCTGAGGCCTAGAAACAGATGGGACCCTCCGGCTTGGAGCTACTTACTCACTTTCAGGGTGATAATCTGTCAGGGTCAAGAACAAGAAGAAAAGGGAAAAATCAGAGGAATTAGCAAATTGGTGTTTTAGGTCCAACTGGGGACGAGCCGTTATTTGTGAGTTAAGTTTGTATCACTTAGATCGCTTCACGGGCAGGCAGCTCAGGATTAGGAATGGCCGGTGTTTATTTGCACAGATGGAGTGGAGAAAAACAAGATTCCTCGGGGCCACGCTGGCCCAGCTGATGCACTGATAAGGGAAGCCGCCCCATCTGCCGGCAGCCAAGCCTCCGAGTACTTTGGGAGCATCGTTAACCACATTTATGATAACAACAGAGGAAATGGATCATTTTGGTTTCTCTCCCATGCAAGCTCTCTAGTTATATTTAAAACCAAACAGGGGCCCCCCTTTCTTGCCTAGAGCCTCCCCATATGTGCCTTACCTTCCAGTCTATATTTACTTCCAGGAATACTTGCTGATTGGAGCTGTTTATGTCTTCCAAGATACTGGGCTTACATCATGGTGTATGATCGCCCATCTGATGAAGAAGGCTTCTGAGGCCTCTTTGCAACTGAGCGAAGAGGAAGTATTAGCAAATGTGTAACAGAGATGCTGAGAAGCTACGAGCCCAAGCGCTCGCTCCATCGGAAATAGATGTCAGGACACGTCATTCCCACATTCTTTGAGAACAAGGAGGGGAATCCGTACAGTCCCTGAGGAGCCCAGGCAGTTCCTCTCTGACTTAAGCTCCTAAGTCTGTATCTGCGTGGGGCGGGCGAGGCGGACAGGGGTCAGGTCCTGGGCAGCATCTCTGGAGGCTTCCCTCTCGGCGGGAACCCCTCCACGGAGGAGCGATGCCACGTGGGGACCTGCGTGCCCATCCTGATGCATCCTCTTCCTGCCTGTGTCACCTTGGCTGGTCTCCTGCCATCTCTGAGCCTTGGTTAGCCTTTGTAGGATGCGGAGAACAGCCTCTTGAGTCGGCATTATTCAGCCACTACCAGTGTGCCAGGTGCTCACTAGCTGGGCATGAATGGAAAGATGTGGCCCTCAAGGAACAAACTGTCAGGTGGAGGGATCACTGGGTGTCACCCACCGGTGAGCGAGACTGTCAGGTCAAGAGATGATGTCAATGTGCCTCCAGTAACGGAGTACGTGGGAGGGAAGGTAAGGGCAGCTCAGGGGCCTGAGGGATGAAGGAGCAATAAAGCTGTAAACGTGGAAACAATAAAGTGCTTTCACCACCAAAATGCAGATTAAATTTGGGCTATCTCTGCTTTTAATGATGTCTTGGTCAGGATGGGTTACATCATGCTGCAATAACAAAAGCCATGCAATTCAGAGGCTTTACATAATACAGATTTGCTTTTCTCCCCTAACACTCCATCCAGTGCAGCTGGCTGGTGAGGGAGAGGGTCGGTCTCTGTCCACCGGAGTCGCTCAGAGGGCAGCGTGACGAAGGCTCCGTACGCACGTGGGAGCCGGTGCCCCCCACGGCAGGAGGTGAATCTCTGCACTGGGCCTCAAAACTTCAGTCTGCTGGACACATTCTCGCTCCCACTCCCACTCCATTGGCCAAAACAGGTCACATGACTGAGCCTAGCTTCCAAGGGTCCAAGGAGGGCGACCTCACATGGGCCTGAAAATGAACAAGAAAGTTGAGAACAGCTGCAGTATCGTCTTCAGATATTTTCTATAGAAAAAACAGCTAGCTTGCCTGAGAGTCAAAAAGTGATTTTTTTTAAAATCATATAGTATCATAACTATACTTAAGACTCAGTAATATATATTCTCCCGGAGAGATTCTCTAACATTGTAGTCCCCAACCTTTTTGTCACCAGGGACCCGTTTCGTGGAAGACGGTTTCTCCATGGACCAGGTTGGGGGGGGGTGGCTGGGAGGTGGGGTGGGGAGACAGGAGGGTGAGACCAGGCAGGAATGAATGCCAGGGAAGCTTCCTTGCTGGCCTGCTCACTGCTCACCGCCTGCGGTGCAGCCCAGTTCCTAACAGGCCAGAGGCCAGTACCAGTCCACGGCACACAGCCCTGGGGTGGGGACCTCCGCTGTATTATACCTGCTAGGATGAACACTGAGGCACTGTCTTAGTAAGGAACCGGGGACTTTCATTTCCCTAGAGATGGAAACCCAGCTTGGTTAAAATGTGGTGGACACAGACTACGGAATATTGTGGTAGGAAGAAAAATGCTTTTACTCTCCTAACCCCCCAAAAAGCCCATGTCCTAATCCCTGGAACTTGTGAATATGTGACCTTGTAGCAAAGAGGAATTTAAGTTGCCGGTGGAAGTAAGGTTGCTGACCAGTTGATTTTAAAACGGATTATGTTGGATTGCCAGGTGGGCCCACCCATCATCATCACAAGGGTCCGTAAGTGGGAAAGGAAGAGACAGAAGAACCAGGGTCAGAGTGCTGTGATGTGAGAAAGACTTGACCTTCTGGGCTGGCTTGGAGGATGGAGGAAGGGGCCCCAAGCTAAGGATGCGGGCGGCCTTGCAGAGCTGGAATGGCCAGGACACGGGCTCTCCCCTGGAGATATGGGGCCTGCAGGACAGACTCGTGCCCAGGAAGGCATGCAGCTCTGCCCGTCTCTTGCCGTTAGCTCAGGGAGACTTATTCCAGATTTCTGACCTCCAGAACTGCAAGATAATGCATTTGTATCGTGTAAGCCACTAAGTCTGTGGCGATTCGTTGTAGCAGCCACAGGAAACTCATACACATACTATGCAGCGTGCTATACAAACTGAAGCCAAGACACAACGACCTGTACAGATTTTATAAACATTCTGAGAGAAGAATCGGGAGCTGGTCTTGAAGTAAACACATGTGCACACACGTAGACATGAAGCACACAGTTTACAAGATTGTGATTGTACTAAAGGGCTCATGTTACACACTTCAAAGTGAGGTTTGTGGAGGGAAGGGAGAACGGGGTGGGGGTCTGGGGTAAAAGGGGGAAGAGCAAAAAGGACAGGGGCTCCGCACTGGCAGGAGGAGCGTGGGCCGAACCAAGGAGCATGATTTCACACAGACCTTTGAATTTCCTGTCTCAGTTGGGGAGAGCTGAGTTACAGGACTTTCTAGACACCATAAGTCCCAATTATTTGCATGGCCTGGAGGGGCAGTTTGAAATAGTGTAGTGAAAACCTGGATTTTGGAACATTAAAAAGAGAGACAATAGCTGTCTTCATACATGTGTGCCCTTTGGTGCGGTGTAAGTCCACAGGTTCAAGGACAGGGTCTGTTCCTTCCACCACTGCAGCGCTGGAGCCTGGGACAGTGCCTGACACACAGTAGGCTTTCTGGAAATTGCGGAGTGATTGAATGACTGGGCGACTGTGTGGGGGACTCAGCTAGTGAGAGAGAGCATGTTCAGACTCAAGGCAAAGCTAAGAAGCAGAGTGTTAGTTGTCAGATACCTTTGACTGATTTAACAGTTCATGCCAAGCTCTCACCAAGCACCTGCTAGGTGCTGGACACAGAGTGATTGTGTGTTATGGTTAAAAAAAGAAAGAAAGCATACAATCTGCTCTATGTCATCGAGAGGTTGTTTAAAATGTAAATAGGGAACGTCTTCCACACAGGAAACGTATGAGCAAAAGCCTGAGATTAAGAATGAAGTACTCGACGATGAAGTCAGGATGACAAAGAACATTCTAGAAGTTAAGTACAGTACTTCATTCTACCAGCTGTTTGAAGTGCTCACCTGGAGTGTTTGAATTAATGTTCACCTCAAGGAAGCCCTCTCCACGTTGCCATCTGACTTTGAAGGCGAGAGCAAAGTGGGACTGGAAAACAACACACAGCACCTCAGAGCTGAGGGGCGGAGGGGGCGGGAGGGAGAAGTGGCTCAGCCAGGGCGGCCCAGATGGGAAGGCCGGCTGCTTTCGAGGACCAGCCTGCCTCTCCCTGGGCCTGGCCTGGAGGCAGAGCAGCTGAGTCAGGGGGGAGGGGGTCGGCTTCTCCTGCCTCTTCACCAACTGGCCTTTGTCAGGCAGCTCTGATGAGCCCTGTGGCCTGGTGAGTTTTCCTCTTGGAAAGAATTGGGGGAAGTTGAGGCCCATAGATAAGGAGGCAGATCTATTACCTTGGCCACAGCTCTTGGCAGGTCCTCTCCAGGATTTCCCTGGGCCATCTGAGCATCGTGGGGGGATGAGAGGTCAGGCGTGGGCTGGGTGGGAAACTCTGGAATCTCCAAGGCAACCATGGTAACGGAGGGAAGAATACAGGCCTCTGGTGATCAGCCAAGGTCTGTGCTTTTGGTTAGTAATCGGGACTTAGACACTCTTTCCATCTGGGGGAAAACACATTGCTGTAAAGAAAGCACCTCTCCTCAAATTGCGTTTCTGGGCGCCTAGGAAAGGCCAGGCTTGCGGTAGACGCATCTAAGGTTTTGAAATGGGCAGAGACAAAAACAAAATGCCCTCGTTCTTTTCTCCCAGTTATTAAAATTGGCTTTTCCTTTAAATCCTCTCGGGCTCTATTTCTGTCTCCTTCTGATGAGAAATCTTGATTTTCATCACTCTCAATCTGCCGTTCTTAACTACTGGGGTGATTCTGTCCCTCCAGAGGACATTTGGCAATGTCTGGATTCATTTTTGGTTGTCACAACTGGGAAGCACTATCGGTGTCTAGCAGGTCAAGGCCAGGGACGCCGTCGATCCTTCCTACGGTGCACAGGACAGCCCGCACCGCAAAGAATTACCCGACCCCCAATATCAATAGTGCAACATTGAGAAGCCAGCCCTGCTTTAAGTCTTGCTAATTTCTGTGACACCCTTTCTGACTATCTGCACTCCTGTCTTCATTCATGCTAGCGTCTCTTCCAGCCCCGAGATCCCATTTTATTGCTGCCTGATGACAGCACTTCCGCGTGGAGGCTCCAGGCGTGGGCGTGTGGCATTTAAAGGGATGGCAGAAAGTGATAGAAACGGTCATCATGGGAACGGCGGTCATGGCACGAGCGCTGTTGTGTCGAGAGCGTTAGTGAGTGTGCACTGTGTTGTTCTATTCGGCCCTCATCCGGACAGCTCTCTGACGGAGGTACTGTCACGTGTCCTTCTTTCCCATGAAGGCCACAGAGCTCAGAGGCAGTGCATTCTTGCTCAAGGGCGTAGAGTGGCAGAGCCAGGTTGGGCTTCCAGCCTGTCGTGTTGTTTGCCTTCCCTGTAGCCCCTTTGTTCTACAGACGAGCTGTCGTTTTTCTAACCTTCTTTCCTCTCACCTGGGAAGACTTCCCTCCTATGTCCCTCCCATGTGTGTCTTTTCTCCGTTCCTTTCCAGTGGATGTGTGTTCAGGTATGAGAGAGTCCTAAAGCCCGAGGGGGCCTTGGAAGCCATAGGCCAGGAGATTCTGCAGGAGCACATGTCGGAATCTGGAGCTCTCAGGAATGAATTGTCCTGGGGCCTCTCCCAGGAATGTACTGAATTAGACTCTATCTCTAGCCCCTGGGTACGTGTGTGTTTTAAAAGCTGCAAAGAGGGTCTTGAGCTGTACGCCACTGACCCAATAAGCTACTAGCAGAAGGGGAAATGGAGGCCCACCAAGGGGGAGTGAGCTGAGACCAGCACCCAGGTTTCCAGATGGCCGCAACAGGTCTCGGTACCCAGAGCGAGGCCACTGTGCTCCTGTGTCTCTCCGCAGCCACGAATTGAAGAGAAGCTAAACAAACATTTCCTGGCTGAGTGATAACCGAAAAAAGAGTGTTAAACAAAAACATTTTTGTCATATTTGTCTTCTTTTGGACACACCCCCACCCTCAGTCTTGCAAGTTTTAGCATTCTTTCAGGTAATGTTATTTAGTTCATAGCTCATCATTTTAAACATCATTCTTCCCATTTTCTCCTGAATTTAAAGCAGTGCATTTCCCTTGCCACTCCTGAAAAATGTTTATTTTCAGTCCTTTTGAAATCTTTCAGATTCCTGAGGCTACTTAGACTGCAAGAAAAATAAGTAACATTTGTTGGTTGACTTCTGCATGTCAGGAGTTGTGCTTTGCTACTTTGCACACACTGTTGCTAATTGGTGCCTTGACCCTGCGGCAGGGGGTTTTGCACTGATGGGGACGGGACTCAGGCTAAAATAAGTTGCCTAAAGTTGCAGAGCCAGTAAATGCAGGTGATGGACTTAACTCTGATGACAAAAGCCTTGTGATGATCTCATTGTGATACCAAAGCATGATTTAAATAATCATGCTGATGACCCCCAAGTCTCCCCTTCACTCTGTGTTTTGATTCTAACTCTAGTTTTCATGTTGGTTGAACATGCTCTGAATGATGTGGGATTATTCTCTGAAAGAAGGCAATATGTGTCAGCCAGAGGACAGCTGGGGAAACAGAAACCCGTCCAGGTCCTTTACACGGAGGCAATGCGATGCTGGGAACTGGTTACACAGATGATGAAAGAGCTAAGAAACTAAACCGGAGATGAGATAACCCAGAGATTAGAACAGCCCCTCCACCCCTATGGCCGGCGGAATAAGGATGAGGTGTTGTCACCAGAAGCCGGGGTGTGGTGGACAGGAGAGCTCCTGCTGGAACAGAGAGAGACAGACAGACAGACACCAAGGGACCCAGGCCTCTCTCTTTAGTGCTTGTGCCTTATTTAATCTTTTGCCAGCATCCCCTGTTGGCGAAACCTCTGCAGGAGCCAGGAGGCAATGGAACTCGGGAAACATAGTTTCCTGAAACACGGAGATGAGCAGGGAGTGTGGCGAGTGGGTGTAGAAGTGGTGAGTAACCGAATACAGTAAGCAGGACAAAAGCCTTTCCTGTCATCCCTCCGCTGAATTGAAGCAAGCCCTGCAGTCGCTGGAGCTCGGCAGAGTCCAGTTCCAATTTTGATCTTGCCTTTTCTGTAGATGTCACCTGAGCAGTCCGAGCCTTGGTGGCTTCACCTTGAATGAAGGAGTGGAAATCCTTCCAATGTCAGAGCATCATTGTCAAGGTGAGACAGGTAGAAAGAGAGCTCAGTTCATAACACAAAATGGGCTGTGCTCAAGTAAAAAGCATTTCTACTGAATTAAAAAAAAACCCTGTAAGACTGGGATTCAGCTGCAGTGGGTTTTGGTGCTGATGTTGATGTTGTTTTGGGCGGGGACTGGAGGCGGCAGCGAGCATGTCACAGGCAGTTAGCAGGTAACGAGGAAGTCCATTCCCTTCCTCTGTAGGCAAGCGCAAAAGGCCTTTTAAATCAGGGATTCAAGGAATTCTGCTGTCTCTTTCTCTATGTTTCCCTTACCCCCTCTCCCAACACACACACACACACACACACACACACACACACACACACCCGTGCACACTTTTTAGCTTAACCCCTAGTCGACGTTGAACCCTGTGACGCTCCTGTACCTGAGTTCTCTCACTGACCCCTTGCGTTGCCCGCTTTCCCTTCTGGGACCCAGGGGAAGTCCGACTGCAGGCTCACCGAGGAGGGAACTTCCTGACGCTGTAACTCAAACTCTCATTCTGTCAGCCCCAGAGAGACACAGACAGTCTGACCTACTGGTGAGGTCACCCCAAGTGCGAGTTTCTTGAGGATGCGTGTTCTTGTCCAAGAACAATACTCTCGCTGGTGACCCCGGTTTATGGTAAGGATGGAAATGATTCATTAGCGCTCGAGCAGACATGCTTGGGACAGCGGAGGCAACCGGGGGCATTTCAGACTCTGCTTGGTTCCCACAGACAGGCTCAGCAAGGGCGTTTTCCAGCCTCCCTGGTTGCAAGTCCTCTTTTGAACAGAGGTGCTCTTCCTTCCTCAGGAAAAGGTGAGATGTTTCTGAAAAGGGACAAGTGAAGCCAACAGAGAGAGAGAGGCAGCCTGTTAACACTGGGACCACTGAGGCTTGGACAGGCCAGTGGCATGTCGAAGGCCACAGGAGAGAGCGCCTCAGGTCTGGGACCGGCCAGCCAGAGAGCAGCAGAATCTGTGTTTGAATGAAAATTTTAAGCAGCCATTCTCTCCTTTGCTAATTGAATTAATATTTAGTGAGTGCGTACTGCATGCCAACCTATATTCTGTGCTAGGGACACAGCAGTGAACAAAGCAGACAAACATCCCACCTTCGTGGGGACCGGTAGGAGAGACAAGCAGCACACAATGTGAATAGCGTATTTCGTGCATTTGATGTTTGTAAATGCCGAGGCACAGCACTGGAGCAGAGAAGGAAGGTAGGGAGGGTCGCATGGTGGTCTCCCCGAGAGGGGGACATATGGCTTTGGATAGGCGAGCAGAGTGTGACTCTGTGGGGGAAGGGCATATCCAGTGGAGGGAGCCCCCGGGACCATCCTGGGGTGAGAAGGCCAGTGTGCTCCTTCCTAAGAGGCCACATCTACAGGGACCCTGTCGGTACTTTGTGCCAAATAGCACTGAAAACAAATAGCAGCAAACTCAATGAACTATAGGCTAGAATTAAAGAGTGTGTATCTAAGTTCATTTCCGATAGCACTCTGTGGGTCGAAGTTGTTCAGCTTGTAGGACATCAGGGCTGCCTGGCCTTAGAAGCCACTGTAGGGATTAACATTGACATTTCCCAGCTTTTTCTACTGTTTCATTTTCTTTCTGGGACATAAACATACAACTCTACTCGCCCCCCTCCCCCGCCCCAAACCCACAGGAATCCTCATCCATCTCCAGTTCCAAGTGGGTGAAAGGACCTTGTAGAGCAGAACGGGCGCCGAGAGGGGCAGTGGCTTGGGAGGTGACACACTGCAGAGCCAGCCCCTTGGGAAGTGGAGGGGGAGCCCCATAGGATAGAGATGTCACTTGAGGCTCCTGGGTGGTGGCAATGCTGTGGAACACTGCCCGGAGCCCCTTCATCAGACAAGTGGACCCTTCCCCTAGCTCGGTGGGCGGCTGCTCGTGGCTCTCATCTGCCTCCTGCTCTGGAGAATTTCCTCCCGCTGCCGAGAGCTGCCTCACCCAGGAAGTTTCGCTCAAAGGAGAACAGCCCACAACCTGACAGCGGCAGGAGAGCCACAGCTAGGTCCCCTTGCTTCCAGGAAGAGAGCCCGGTGGTATGATGTGTGCCTCGGAACCTCCCCGGACCAGGCCGTGGTGGCTGGAACTTACTGGAAACCCCGTCCTCATTCAGCCCCTTCCCTTTCTTTCCTGCCTCACTCCCCCCTTGTAGCTTTTTCTTGAAGAGAGCGCCTTCAATATGCGTTGTACACTTGAACCCAGCCTCGGATCTGCCTACCCTACTGACAGCACCCTTTGAATTAGTTATGTTGCCATGTCGAAAATTACCCCAATTTAGCAGATCACAACAATAGACATTTATTATCTCACATGGTTCCTGTGAGTCAGGAACCCAGAAGCAGCTGAGAATGTCTCACGAGGTGGCGTTTGAGACGTGGACCCATCGGTCGAATCCATCGGCGGGCCAGGGCTGCAGCCTGAGAGGAGAACAAGGTTTCACATGCAGTCCGGGCTGTACCGTCCTTCCCAACCGGCAGGCAGACCACAAGAGGATGATGTTTCGGGTGGCAGGGCGGGAGGATCTGTTTTCAAGGTTGCTCGCTCATGATGGGCACATAGGCGCTGGCCACGGGCTGGAGCTTTCAGTTCCTCACCCTGTGCAGACCTCTGCCTGGGGCGGCCTGTGTCCCAGGGAGAGGCTGTTGCTCCCTCCAGGAGGAGTGATGTCAGAGAGGGCCAGGGAGAAGCTGCCATGATTTTAATGGCCTTGCCTCGGCAGGCACATCCTGTCATTTCTGCAGTGTCCTGCTGCTGATACAGGCCAGCTCTATTTGTGATCAGAGGGAACTACACAAAAGTGACCACCAAGCGGGACTGAGGCCCTTTGGGCGCCTTCTTGGAGTCTGGCTACTGCACCCCATAAAGGGCTCTGAATTGTGATAATCCCTTTGATCTTAAACTGTTGGCCCCACCTTCTGGCTTCCTATGTATTTTCCAACAGTAAGATTCAGCACCACCCCCTTCCCTGCCAAATAACATCTTAAATCCTTGGTGACTCTGAAACTGTTGGTTTTAACCAGAAAGCTTAACTGATTTCTCCATTTTTACTAAAAGAAATAGCCCTATGAGTAAGACCTGAGTTTTGATGGTTGTGCAAATACATCATCCCCTGAAACTTCATCTTCTCATGGTCCGCATGCAGGTTGGGAAGGATGGTGCAGCCCGCACTGCATGTGAAATCTTGTTCTCCCTCAGGCTGCTGCTTTCGGGAACATTCAGTTTAGGCAACTCGAAGTGACTGGCGGGTAAGTCATGCAGGACTGGGAAGGCGGGGACTTGAGCCAGGAGCTGTATTTCTGTTTTAGATACGTGTCCAGCACACAGATACAGAGGAGTGCTCTTAATTTATTGTGAAATAGATATAACTCATTTTCATACTGCTTTATCATTTTCTCCTCTTTCAGGAATCTAGGGAAAGGGTTATGAGGAAATCATGTCAGAAATCTGCTGTGGGGGTGGAGACAGGGTCTCTAGCATTGCTCTCCGGCATGAATTATAATTTGCAGCATACACAGGGTACATGGGTCCGGTTTCTGTTTGCGGGTATGGATCTTTAGTTTCCTCCTCCTCCTCCCTGTATCGGGTCAGTGCTTCACGGTCCCGCTCTCCGGTTTGCTGGGAACAGTCACTGAGAAGTGGAGCCCAGTGACACACCTATGTTTCAATCTGTTTTCCTTTTACCCATTTGCTGTGTGATCTTGAACCAATAAATCGACCTCTCTAAGCCTCTACTTTCTCATCTGTGAAAAATTAGCGCCTGAATCCCGGAGTGATTTTGAGGATTAAGTGAGACTCTGCCTGTGTCAGCAGAGCTCAGCAGTGTCCTGTCATGGACAGCTGTACCTACGTGGAGGCTGCCGCATTTGTTGTCCGTCCATCCTCCAAAATACCTTCCTCAGTCGCTTCCTGCGGGCCTGAAAACGATGGCTGTGCATCAGGGTACAGCAGGGCTCCCCTAAGTCCTGGGCATTTTTACTTGGCTCTCAGCTATGTGTGGCGCAGTTCCTGTGGACTTGCGAGACCTAATTACATCCGACTCATCCCACTCTGAGTTCAGAGATGTCATGCTGATAGCTTGAAATCAGCCACGTTGAGAATATTTACACCATGGGAAGAGGCCACAGTTGGAGTATTTACATCTTGGCCCTCTAAGGCAGAGCTCCTCCCATCTAACCAGTAATTAATGATTTCCCAGCACGTATCTTCCCAGGGCTGTTTCTTCAGAAGAACATCTGAATTGCTGGTCTGCCTTGTCCCCCCACCCGCCCCCACCCTGCAAATGCCTCTTCAACCATCTCTTTTATTTTATTCTCCCTCTTAAACCTCCACAAACTTGATTATTTTTCCTAGGCCACCCTGCTCCTCTCCGTTTCTTTGCTTCACTGTGGTGTCGGGAAACACTCCCGAAGCACTGATTTCGTCACACCCAGAGAGTCCTGCTCGCAGTCGCGCACGGCACCTGTGCTGTGGCGGCGGTGTGCTTGCGATTGCTCAGAAGTGGGACCTTAAATCTCCTGCTGCACTGTCCCCACTCGGTGGATCCAGTGTCTGCAGTACGTGGGAGTCTGTACAGAAGGAACATGGGCTCTGCCCCAGGAGGATCTCAGCTTCAATCCAGCTCTGTCTCCTCTGGCGGGGTGACCTCGGGAAAACTACTTCCTGGAGGGTTACTACACGTGTTAATGGGTGTTCAGCTCTAAGAACAGTGACTGGCATGCAGTCGGTGCTCAATCAATGTCTTGTTATTTTCCTACTCACTCACCAGTGTGCCGCCTCCCCCTGAACCTCCCCAAAGTCTTCCCTGTTCCACAATTACGTCATGCTCGATAGGACCGGATGCTGTTTTCCAAATTAAGGATGTCCTTTTCTCACCCCTTCCCTCTACAAATTCAATCACCATTTAAGATCAGAGTTGAGCCTTAACTCACCCAAGAAAGCCCTCCCTAACTTTCTTAGCCCACTCCACACCTTCCTACCTGGGAAAGGAAGTGCGGTTCCAAGGGCGATCACATAGTCAGGGCCTGTTCACCGTGGGTCAGCGTTGTGTGGGCAGAGGGCCGTGGCAGCTCCCGCCTTCCTGCAGGTCATCAGTTCACGGTCAGAATGTGACTGAGTAAAGAGCCCGTCATGGCACAGCTCGGAGAGTGAAATGGGAAGAACAGGGCTGGGAGGCACAAGGGAGAGGGCATCTCATCAAGCACGCAGATTTCAGGGAGGGTGTCCCTGAGGGAATGACACATACACTGAGGGGACTGAAGGGTGCAGATGGTATCCAGATGGAATCGGGAAGAGGTAGGGTAGGGTTTGGATTGTTCCAGGGAAAAAAGGGCGCGTAAAGGGGCCCGGTACCTGGAGATACCGTGACGACATGGACACGCTCGAGAGAGTTCACTGTGCCTGGGATGTGGAGTCTTGAGGCTGAGCCACCAGGGTCTTGCCTGAACCTTAAGAAGTTGCGATGTTGTCATGAGGAGCACCGGCAGCGCACGGAAGGATAGCCGGATCAGATTTTCGTTCCTACGGATTGCCATTTTGCTCATGGTGTTTCTGGGTCACCCACACCTACACCCGTAAACAAAACAGCACCTCTCTGATTCTCAGCATCATCTTCTCTAAAGCAGGATTCTGCTGAGTGTGCTGTAGGAGGCAATGTGTGGGAAAGCGCTTCAGAAACCCTTAAAGCTGTCTGCACATGAGGGGGATAATTATTAATTTTGGATGGAGGGCGTAGCCTCGTGTATCCTGGAGTACTGGGAAAAGCTGAGCTCACACGGAGCCTTCCCATTAGTTGGGAGAGGTGCTACCCTTTTATGCCGACCTCATTATTTCCATTTCACAGATGAGGGTGATACTTCATGCGCAAGGTTCTGAAGAAGAAGCATTTGGAGTGTATGATTCTAGGACACAGAGTGGTGGTCAGTGAATGTTAACCTTCACACACACACACACACACACACACACACACACACACACACCACATATATGCTCCAATTACGTTCCTTACATAAGGGCAAAACATATCCATATCTTAAAACAAAACAAAACAAAAAAGTACCTAACATAGAACTGGGAAAATAATAGCAAATTACATCGTAATGTTAAAGTAGATAATAGAATAATGATCATCTCTCCTGCTGCGTTTGGCATGAGACCAACTAAGTCAAAGCCGCTGTCTTCCATTTCCCTTGTCTCTGTTGCACACTCAGACACACACACACACACACACACACACACACACACACACACACACACACACCTTTTTATCAGGCTTCTTGATGCATTTGTCTTTGGGGTGGTGGTTTATATCTCTTGATATATAGGTTTCAGGGTCCTTCATACATGCAACTGCTCCGAAAGCAAGCAGAGGCCCATCATGCCCTCCTCCCTGGCCCTTTGGCAGTGGGCAGCCCTGGGTCTACGGGGCAATTGCAGGCGGCAATAAGGTACACTCCAAGGTTCGAGATTCAAGTGGGGTTTCGAGAAGGCATTCTCAAGTTCGCAAAATGTTGCCCAGGCTTTCCTGGGACCCAGGGAACTGCTGGTAATTTTAGAGCTTTCTCCTTTATTGCTAGGGGTTTTCCACTGAATTACACATACAATTTGGCACATGTACTGCAAAATATATGGTTTTCATTTTCTGCGACTAGATAAGCCTAGAGCACAAGGGATTAATTAAAAACAACAGGCTGGAGTGATTCCTCTTCCCACATCTAGTGCTAGGAGCAGCTTAGCATATTAATCTTTGGTTTGTGCTCATTAACATAATTGGAGGCATGACAATCCTCTCCTTATAGGTGAGAGACCACAAAGAGGGTGGAGGAAAACTAGGGCGTACCGGAGAATGACAAGGGTCATTGGCAATAATGGTCAGCAAGATGAATCAGGTTTGGGGCCTCCGGTTTTGTTTCAAGTGTGATATCTTCTGAGCTGCGGTTTTCCATGGGGTTGGCCTTTATGTTGGAAATCTGACATTATTTAAAAGTTGGCTAAGGAGCACCTTCTGGAGTTTTATCAGTTAGTCCTGCCTCTGCAAAGGCTCCAGTGTGCTACAGAGGAGGGCTCTGGCCTGTCTGTAGTTCGTGGAGAGGTGGGGGAGAGTCCATAATGGCGTGAGTTTGAATGAAACTGAGTGGAGGTGCAGGCTATAGACACGGGTCTCCTTGTGTCTGTCCTGGCGTCTCTCTTCTGCTGTTATCCTCAGCCACCTGATGGTGACATGACCTAAGGGCCCAGGTCCTTAGGTCATGTCACCAATTCCCTCCCATGGTACCTCCTCCTTCCCACCTTCGACAGTGATTGAACACATGCTCTGTCCGAGGAGCTAGGCATAGTGCCCACTCTCTAGTTGGGGAGGTAATCCTTAGACCTAGTGCTTTCGTTACAGCCACCTGTAATTATTGTGATTGATTGAGATCTGCCTCGAGTTCTAGAGTGTGGACAGGGAGCAGGGTGACTTTGTGTTGAAGGGACAGAGAGAGCCCCTAATGGGAGCAGTGGATGGAGGAAGGACCTTGGTCAATGGAAGGACATGAGGAATACAAAGGGGATGTTTCACCAAGGAAGGAATGTAACTGGCTGGAGAACACGGACACAAGTTCCACTTTGGGACTAAGCACAAGGTAATAGAAGTAAACTCCTGTGCTTTGTATATCAGTTTGCAGAGAGTTTTTCCTTCAAAGAAACTCCCTCAGGCTGGCAAGAATAAAATAAAATGGCCTCATTCAGACATTAAGAGGGAGTCTGAAATGTCAGGTCTCCATTTTCAGTGATCTCTCTGAAGGATTGGGGAAAATGCTCTTATTTATTAATTAAATTATTAATTAGCTAAACATAGCAAAATAATCTGAATTACCCACAATGAAGTGACTGTAATGGATAGAAATTGTGTAACATTCCTAAATGACATCTTTGAAGAGTTTCTAATAACCTAAAAGTTCTCAGAATTATTAAATGGAAAGATTAGGATAAAATGTTTACATACACATATAATCAAAACTGTTCTGAATGGACAGGATAAAGCATACAGGAGACATGCTGACATGCCTCCAAGGGCCACCCTTAACAGGTAACAGTGAAGAGCCAAGGGACAGCAGGATTTTAGTGGGGTGGCAGTTCAGGAGGGAGGGAGCTGTAGGAACGGCGCCTGCGCAGGAAATTCAAGAACCCATCGCCTCAGGCCTCCCAGTTCACACAGATGTCAGAATTATTTTTGATGATTCGAGCTTTTTCTACCAAAATGCATTTTAAGCTCTTTTATAGTAAAACTGATAGAAGCTTCAACTGTGGCCACAAACGAGCAGGCCTTGATGAAAAATGAACGGTAGCTTTAGGTGACATGAAGCTAGCCCTGCCCTGTGCTGGGCAGGAATGCCCCTCCTCAGCCACGGTCATGCTGCAGAGAAAGATGCAACTCACAGGATGAGTTTACCTGCTCAGAACTGCAGCTCAAATCCCTAAGGATGTATGTAGGGGGGCAATTATGCTCGACTTAAGACAAAAGAAAACAAAGCCACTGCATTTTCTTCCCCCCTTTACTCTTTCTCTACGTCTTAGTTGGGTTGAAAAGGGAGGAGTCTGGTTTTAGGGTTGGCCCTGGTCGAGGGAGGGTCTCCTCTGTCGGGGCCTCCATTTTCCCACCTACGAAGTGCATTGAGTCTGCTCCGAACAGCTGCAGACGGCGCTCAGGCCAGCAGAACTTAGGAGTGAAATTTCTTAAGGATAAACAAGAGACCACAAAAATCCATGTATGTTTGTGTTTATTCTAATTTAACATAATCTCCAAGTAAAATTTGTGCAGAAGTAGGATGCAATACGGTCAAATTTTGGCATGGGGCGGACACTTGCACCCCGTTCAAGAAACACAGGCTACTTAACTGGTTTTCAAAGGCCCCGCCAGTCTCAGGACCTCGGCATCTCTGGGGTTTGAACTGCCACTTACGCCCCTTGGAGCTCTGCATTTCAGAGATGAGCACCCAGATTTGGGGTTTTCTTCAGCATCCCTTGTAGCACGCAGGAGAACAGTGTAAGCTTCAGTCTTTCATCTCTAGGCCGGGGACTTGGTAAGGGCTCCTGTGCATTTTAGACAAAACACAGGCATTTCCTCAGCCATCAAGGATCCAGGGGAGAAGTCTCATATCTACTATTACGTGTACAGTCCTGTCCTCTTTCTATCATTGTTTGACCGAGGGCCCAGTTAAGACTTTTACTTCAAAGAAAGATGTTAAAACTACTGCTATTATTATGTAATAATTATAATGATCCCTCTTAGAGCTATGAACACTGTTAGTCATGGTAATAATACTAACTGAATCCGTTGAAGTTTTTTAGAAGCAAGTCACTGAAACTTCTCTGGGCAATCAGCAAAAAGGGAATTTACTAAGAGCATGTGGGGTTGAAAGAATAATTGGACAAGCAGACCTCAGCAAGGACAGGAACCTGGGCTTTTTATGGGATGAGATAGCAGGAAGTAATAAACAGCTTCTTTGCGTAACAATATTCACATGAATCATCTCCATCCATTCAATTCAGTTTAGATTAGAGAGAGAGACAGAGAGAGCGGGAGCGTGCTCACAAGAGCACGGAGATGGAAGTGCTGGCTGGGCTTACAGACTCATTGCCTAGGAGAGGAAACAAAGATTTCTACCTTTTCTGACAGTTTGTGTGAACACATACAAGAAGATCATACTGACACTATATATGCACAATACATTATTCCTAATCCTCAGTACTAACTTTCAAAGAAGTATTCATGTATCTTTTCCACAGATAATGCACCTGAGGTTCAGAGAGGTCAAGTGACTCGCACAGGGTCACACAGCAGGGTTGCTGAGACTCGAACCCGCATCTTTCCAGTCCACAGTCCCAGTCTGCTCTCCGTGGCTCTCACTCATCAGAAAACCATCCACTCATGGTCCAAATTCCACTTGGTCAATTCAGTTTGTTTTCTAAATTGGCTGATTATCATTTTCTTCTGTTGCACAAGGTTTGATGTCCTGCATCAAAAGGAAAATACTCACCACGGCAGCAAATCTCTCTTCACGCCGCTCAGTCTTCTTACCCAGCAATGACCCACTTTCTTTCTGGAAACATCTGACATTTTATTACATATTCCTCTATTTGGATAGAGTTTGATTACTTCTTTAAATCTTGGTGGGGTTTTGTATCCCCACTTTCTAAAAGAGTCACTTGATTAATATTTCTTGAAGGAATGAATGCAGTGTGTAGAAGCAGACCACGTGACAGCTTTAACTCCTCTATTTGGCTGGTAACTAATTCAAAGTCTATTCCCCAGGCCAGCTCTTTCTCCTGCTTCCCTGTTTCAGTAACTTCTCCGTTCTCGCAGCCAATCAGGCTTACGCCTCCCAGGTGTTTCTGTGAGCCCCGGCCTGCAGCACCCCCATTGGGAGTATCAGTGACATAACATGGAGCTACAGAACACACTTCCCAGCCACAGTCCCGTCTCTTGCCCTCTTTTCTTAGCCCTTTTCCTAAAGCACAGTGTGATTTTCCTGGGGCTAGCCCTCGCTGACCAGTCCTTGCTTCACTCTCCAAACTTGAATCTCAACACCGCTGTCCCAGCAAAGACCTTTGCTCTTCTGGTTTGTCTGGACAACTAATCTTACCCTCCTGATGTAACAAAGCAGGAAGGTGAAGCTCCCTTGCTCAGCAGGTCCCCAGCATCCCAAAGCTAGTGCACAGCTCTCTAGCACAAGAATGCCCTTCCCCTCTGGTTCCCCTGGGCCGAAGAGGGGGTGGGGTGGGGGTCAGAATGTTATCTCACTCATTGCTCGTGTCCACATAAGACCCAGTATCTGCCGTCTTTATGCTGCTTAATCTCTCACCGCCTTTCCATTCCCAGGGCAACTAACTGTATATAGATCAGGCCCCCAGTGCCTGTCCTCAGAAGTGTTCCTTCCTGTGTCCCTGCCTCCTGTCTCACCTCTCAGGTGCTACAGGAACCCAGAAGGTTTGTTGAGCAGGGAGGCCTGTGTGAATTGCTCTGCGTGCTATTCATTCAGAAGGTCCCCAGAGCAGGGCAGCACCTCCCAGGACCTTTGGGGACCTCCTCCCACCAGAAAGGGCTGCTCTGCACTCCTGTCTCTGAATCCTTCCCCCCTGCACCCTGCCGTCCAGCCACACTGGGCCACACAGTTCCTCTTTTCCTCTGCTCTGATTCTTTTTTTTTAATTATTATTTTGAAGGGGAAATATGAATAAGAAACTCCTCACACTGTTGTATTTCATTCTCTGAAATCTTACCCATATTTCAGGACCCAGCTCACCACAACTTTTTCCCTAGTGCCTTCACTCTCCTCTGTGGTCAAAATCAATCAGAGAGAGAGAGAGAGAGAGAGAGAGAGAGAGAGAGAGAATGAGTGTGTGTGTGTGTGTGTGTGTGTGTGTGTGTGTGTGTGTCTGGGCTCCTGTTACATTTTCTGCTGTTCTTAGAAGACAAACGGTATCTGCTCTTCATCATGATTGCTGTCTGACCACCACCCCAGACCAGCGATTCTCAGGTGCGACCCTTCAGTCCCTTGACAAAGAATCACCTGGGAAGGAGGGTGGGGAAGGCAGGGAGGGTGGTCCCCCTTCCGGCGCATGTTCCCCAGCCCATCCAGGAGCAGATGCCTGTTCTCCGTGCCGTCCAGCACTTACCGCTGTTCTTTCCAGAGACAGAGCCCTAACTTCCTTGTGGGGAATCTCCTCCCCAAGATTCAGTCTTTCTCGGGGGGATACTCATGGACGTTGCTGTGCCCTGTCTCCCAAGGGACAAGCAGGTGGCACATTCCATTCTCTGTCATTCTGAATTTGGAGCTAAAAAAAGGACAGAAAATAGTTCTGGAAAGGTTTGTCTGTTAGTGTCCTCCAACCTACAACATGCACTGCTTTCCTGATGAAATCGAATTGTGGAAGGAAAGCAGCGTAGGCCCTGTGGTGAGTCATGTGACGGGAACCTATGCAGCCTCATCGATGGAAAGAAAGCTGAGCGTCGCGCTCAGCAGGGCCACCACCCGGGCCAGACTGTGCTGCTTCCAGCCTAAGAAAGGAAGGATAGGATGACTGAGTCAGAATACCTGGGATGAGAACCAAGAGATCTGCGTTTTTATCCAAACTTCCCCAGTTCCTTTCTTTTAATAACCTTTCTCATTTTGGAATAGTTTTGGATTTACAGAAAAGTTGTGAGGAGACTGGAGGGTTCCCGTATACCTCACACTGTGCCCTGCTGTTAACCTTTGCCTTCTCCGTTGGTTCTTGCATCTTCAAGCACCTGCTGTGCTGCATTTGGCGAAATGAAGAAACAGACCCTGGTACATTACTGTTAACAGAATTCCAGTTTCCCCATCAATGTCCGCTCTCTGCTCCAGCATCCAGTCTGGGTGCCGCGGTGCACTTAGTCGTCCTGTCTCCCTGGCATCCTTTGGTCGGTGACAGTTTCTCCGTCTGCCTCGTGTGCTGTGACCTTGGCAGTGTTGGGTTGTTCTGACTGAATATCTTGTCGAATGCCCGCTATCTCTCCCTGTGATTTTGGCGCCACAGCACGCTGTTACTATCGTGTGCCGCACCGTCCGTGCGGCCTGGCGCAGAGGGCAAGTTGGCGGGCATGTGCTGATGTCACGGGCGATGCAGCCTGCCTCACTGCCCTGCGTCAGGAACCGGGCCTTCCGCCCCCCACGTCCCCCCCATGCCTGGTCACTGCGCATTTTGTGATGTGCCTCGGAGCAGCCCCCACGCTGTAATGGAGCCAAATGCATTCGACTCTAGGGTTTCCAGGCACGAATAATCACATAATTACAAAGGAAAACTCTCATTGCGATCCACTGACCATGTTTTGACATCTTTCTTTCAGTCCATTCATGAACGTGTCGCTCTGAACCCCATCAGATAAAAAGAAGGGGAGAGAAAGGGACTGCTGGGCGCTCTCATCGGAGCCGGGAAGACAGGCTCTTGCTCTAGGCGTGTTTATAAATGCAAAAATATTTCAGATGCTTTTGCAGCGTTGCTCATTCTGGTTCGGTGGCCAGGGGGAATGTGTTGGGGGGATGGCGTTTCATCCAGTCGAGCTGCTGCTGGGTGGCCGGTGCTCCCGGCTCTGCTGAAGGGGAAGCACTGCCGTGCTTGGGGCTGCTGTTTCACAGAATTAAGATGAACAAACTCAGTTCACATACTGGCTGAAAACACCACCCATCAGAAGCATTTATCGAGTATAGCTTAGTGGATTTTTAAACGCCTAATGCTGATACCATTCTAAAAAGCTCACAATTTTAGTTCTCCTGTTTTGCCCATAGTGAACAATGAAAGAATAAAGGCTCGAGAGGAAAATGCTGAGGATCAGGAGACTCTAAATGGCCAAGCCAGGGGCGAAACTCAAATCTCTACGGGACTCAAGTTAACACCTTGGTCTTCACTCTTCAGAGCCAGCAAACACTGCCTTTTTCTCTCCCCAGGTGTAGGTGCACACGTACACTCGTCTATCACTCATTTATTATCATGACTATTAAATGAACAAAATCAATACCTCCCCTGTTGTTTTGTAATTCATTACACTTCCTATTCAGCATTTATAGCACAGCGTTCTTCAAGATGGGGTCCGTGAGGCAAATGCATCAGACCGCCTTGGGGAGATGGTCAAGGATGCCCATTGCTGGACCCCAGTGCAGATCTCCTGAATTAGAAAACCCTGGGAGTGGGCCTGGCACAGTAACTAAACAGGCTACACATGCAGTTGATGCAAATTCTTACTGAAGTTTGAGAACCTCCTCTGTAGGGCCGCATGCGGGACTGGGACTCTGAGAGGGCGGGTGGGGACCGCTTGTGCAATTTCAAGTCTGGGAATTTCTCGCTTGTTAACCTCGGACAAATCAGAGCCTCAGCTGTGAGATGGCTAGTTTCTCACTTTGCATGGCTGCTGTTAAGATTATAAGAGAAAGCGTGGACATGAGCCTGCTCTCCCTGAGAAAGGAAGCATCTCACAGTTCTAAATGTATGGGAAAAAGAAGAAAGCCAGAACAGCGTGATGCTGCAGTGCTGTGTGTTTCTCATCTGAGGCAGGAAGGCTTTGAGGTGGCTTCACATAACCGTGAACAGCACAACGGGCTTGAAATAACCCCTGGGGGCCCTTGTGCTGAAAAGAAAGGATTGATGGGAAAACACAAAAGCCAGGTGGAAAGGTAACATTTACTAGCACAGCCACCAGACCGGGGTTTCTCAGCCTCAGCTCTCTGGATATTTGGGGCTGGGTAATTCTTTGTTCTGGGGACTGTCTTGAACATGGAAAGATGTCAAACAGCTCTCCTGGCCTCAGCCCACTAGATGCCAGCAGCATGCACCCCCTGGTTGTAACAATCAAAAATATCTTCAGACATTGACAAACGGCCCCCCCAGAAGGGAGGTGGGCGGGAGGCAGAACTAGCCCTGGTTGAGAAGTGCCCCTCTCAGGGAGGAAGACCTGGTTCAAACCCTGACTTTACCATTTAACCACCTCTGTGGGTTTAGCAACATGTTTAATCTCCTGAAGCCTTGGTGTTCTTAGATTATTATCCCCCCCCCCTTCATTTATTTGATAGCTAAGCCCCTACCCCACAGGGTTCTTGTAAGGATTACACAAAAAAACGTATATCAAGAACATAGCAAAATTCTTGGCTCTCTGCTTGTGTGTGTGTGTGTGTGTGTGTGTGTGTGTGTGTGTGTGTGTGGTGTTTAATAAATCTTAGAATTTTGCCAGACTTTAAACATTTGACTTCCACATTCCTTTTGCAGAAAGGGATTTTGAAAAAAAAAAAAATCTGAGAATTCTTAAATTTAGGTCCGGAACCCTGAACCGAGGACATTCTTACGGGAACAAGGGCACTACATGTCTGAGCTGAATCAGACGTTATTTTTCCTAGAATCAGAAGACTGTTGACACCTGGCGCTCTGCAGAACGGTGCCATTTGGACCCAGTGCACGCCAAAGCTTTTCATCAGGCTGCATTGAAGTCATTTGTCTCTTCGCAATGTGAACATGCTCGTTGGACCCATGGGTGGAGCTGAGACCAAAGAGGTGTTTGGTTTAGTTCTCCCTCGGTCTGGCTATTTGAATCTGTGGATGGCTGCTCTTGCAAGAGAATGGGAGGTTTTAACATTTGGGACAAATTAACCAGTTTGACAAAAGCAAAACAGTCCCCCTTTTAAGATGAAGTGCTCCTTAAGTGCCTATACAGTTTCCAGCCCAGACAGCTTTTTTCTCCTCCCCTGTCTGGTCTGGAGGGGCATTGGAACCCAACGTGTGAGCAGATAATCAGATGTGGTTCTCCTGTGGGCCCAGCTCTGCGGAGTTGAGTGATTAGGCCCCGATAACAATCTCAGTCGAGCCTGAACTTGGCCTGAACCCAGAGCTTTCTGCTTTTCCTGCCATTCCTGCTGATGACTTTGGTGTGCCCCCTCCCACCACCTCCCACCTCCAGTCATTTGAATACTTTCTCTGCCATTGTTTCTCCCACAACAATAGCCATAACAGCTTGATACTTTTCCTGGCCTGGGCCCAGTTTTCATGAGTGCTAATCAATAACCCAAATCGTTTCTTCCAGATTTTCTCCTGTGCCTCCAGGGAAAGCCACATCCTGCCTGCAGTTGGTTAATGAACGTCACAAGGAATCAGGGTGATGGATATCTGCTTTCCTCAGCCCCTACTAGCCTCTCATAGTGGCAGGATCACGTGTGAGTTACCCACCCTGTGATTAAATACTTCCAGGGACACGAACCTCATTACCTTACAAAACGACGTGTTCCCTTGCAGGACAGTGCCAGCTGTTATTTTCCTCTGCAGCTGTCTGGCCATGTCCTTTCTATCACTTAATAGCACCTGTAACTTTTTAATTAATTTATTCATTCATTTGTTGACCTCCTTCCCCCAACAAATGTAAGCTCCATGAGGACAGGGAAGTGCGTGATCTGGTGAGCACTGGGCTTTGATGTTCTGTTTGAATATTAGCCGTATTAAATAGTTCACTGCTTGAGCCAGACAGCTCCCCTGGTGTAGAGTTCATATCTGTATTCATATTTTACCCCCAGCGTGCAGCCTGGGTGCTGAGACAGACTGAGCATCAGGATGTGTTACGAGGGATACGGGTTTAGGAGTCAGAAAAAGCTCTGTTAAAGTCTCGCCTTCCCACTCACAAAGGCCGCCAGCAATGAACAATTCTGAGCTGCAATTGCTTCGTCTGTGAAATAACCTTACCCGATTCAAACATTGTTGCAAAGATTAAAACAGATTTTTCTAGAGTACTTAGCAGTGCTCAGCACATAGTAGGTGTTTGGGAACTGTGTTTTGAATTGTACTCAGGAGGTCAGGTGATTGTCACCAGCAGGGTCAGGAGAGGCTGTGGCCCACCCATCTGCCCTGCTAGGCTGGACTCTGTCTTTGAAGAGGTTAGCAGACTGAAGCAACCCAACCCGTTCATTCATTCTCAAAAGCCCTCTGAGCACCCCGGGCGCCTCCAGGAGCGCGACCGCAGGGGTGGTAGCCTCAGTGCAGTGAGGCTCTGCTCTTTGGCCACCTGCCCCAGTCATTTCATAACAGGATTGATTTCAAACATGCCTTTCCTTTCCTTTCCTTTCCTTTCCTTTCCACTTGCGGCTGCCTGCAGCTTTAAACCTGCAGTTTTAATTCCCCCAAATGTGCCTGGGTCCTGGTTGCTGTGCAAATGCAATCCATACGAGCATTTGTCTGTCACTGTCCTAAATTAAGAACAAATCACAGTCAGTTTAAACCTCCCAATTTAATAAACAGCAGATTCCCAAATGTCAGAGTGTCTAGTCTTTTTGCAAAGCCTTTAACTTGTGGTTCACATTTGCGACTAAGGAAAAAAGTGGTAAATGACATGAAATGGAGAGGGAGGGGCTGTTGTAGGAGCAGATGGGTTACTCACCAGGCCAGGAATGTGAAGACAGGTGGTGGAGGGCTGATCTCCACCATGCAGCCAGGCCATGCCCAGGCCTTCTGGTCTCCACAGACCCTGCCTGGGGTCTTAAGTTCCAGTCAGGGCAGCCTGGAGCTGCGCTTTGTGACGAGCAGCTAGCTGTTGAGCAACAGGGGTTTTCTTTTCAAAGATGTGTCTGGAGTGGAAGAGCTTCCAATTTATAACAGGGTGTTGGCTTTCCAGGGCCCAGGGAAACCTCATCTCTGTCTCTTCAGATCGCGAGGTGCTTTTGACCACGGCCTGTACTGTGCCAAACCTGTTTCTGTTGGTATTGTTCGTGGGAAGACCTTTTAAAGTGGTGGGGTTCAGGGACGGTGCATGGGACCAGGAGTGGATCCTAGGCCTGGTCGTACCGTAAGCTTTTTATGGATCCTAAAAGAATTCGCTTCCCACCTCTGGACCCTCGTTTCCTCATGTGTGATCTGAGGAAGGCTTCTAATCTGTTGCTTGAAAATTACGGTCTGGGCAGCATGGGGAGGTTTTTAAATATTAAGGCCGTCTGTACACCTCCCACCTGCACTCCAACCAGAGCAATGCTACTGAGGTAGGATGAAAAATGGCCCCCAAATGCGTCCACATACAATCCCTGGATCTCTGAGTAGTTGTTCTTACATGGCAAAGGGGACTTTGCAGATGTGATTGAGTTAAGGCTCTTGAGATGCGGAGAGTATCCTGGATCACCCAGGTGCATTCGGTGTAATCACAATGTTCTTTTAAGGAGCAGACAGGAGAGTCGGAGTGACAGAGGGGGTGCAAGGAGAGATGCCGAGCTGCTGGCTCTGAAGATGGAGGAAAGGGTTGTGACACAGGGGACGCAGGTGGCTCCCAGAAGTTGGGGAAAGGAAAAGAGAAAGGAAGGGAGGGACGGAGGGAGAAAAGTGTTGTCTTATGGCCTTCAGAGAGCCGTGCACCCTGCTGATACCTTGATTGTAGGTCTTGTGACTTCCAGGTGATAAATTTGTGCTGTTTTCAGCCACTAAGCTTGTGGTAATTTTTTACAGCTGCCCTAGGAGGTGAACACACCTCCCTTTATTTGATTTACACATTGGGATTTCACCTAAGATTTCATCTGAGGCAGGATTTTGGTGGTTACAAGTGTCTGAAAGCCACCGGGAGAGTTGCTCCCTGAGGCTCATTTCAGTTGGAAACAATGACGACGGACTCCTCAGTATCAAAGGACCGCTCCGGGGCCCAAGACTCTGAGCCCTTGCTGTCCACGTGGGAGCGAACACACCCACTCCGTCACCTCCTCCGCCATCATCCAGCCCGTGGTGCCTCAGGGGTGGCTCTTCCTCTCCCTTCAATCAGCAGCCCTTCCGGGTGTGGGAGAACCTTTGGCTCCTGCAGGATACCCTCTCAGAGAGGGTAATGGAGGGGCTGTTTCCCGTCCTCTCCCAGCCGTTTCCTGAGATAGCTCCAGGACGCAGCTCCTCTGTCAGGATGCCATCTCTGATAAACTTGAGCAAGTTCTCCGCCAGAGCCAGAGCGCAAGCTCCAGGAGGGCAGGGCCTCTGCTGTGGAGCCCACCACGCTGTTCCCTATGCAGGGCCTGTTGCAGTGATGCTCAGTGACTGCTTTTGGAATCAGCAAAAAGATAAGTGAATAAAAGACCAGTGGCTCTTGTGGGGATGCAAAATGGTACAGACACCTTTGCAGAGAGTTTGGCAGTTTCTTACAAAACAAAATTTACCTTTACATTAAGACCCAGCGACCGCGCTCCTTGGTATTTAACCAAATGTATTGGAAACTTATGTCCACATGTAAACCTGCTCACAGACACCGACAGCAGCTTTATTTACCAGTGCCAAAATGTGGACGCAAAGAAGATGTCCTTCAGTAGGTCACGGATAAATGGCCGGGTCCATGCAGACGGTGGAATAAGCACTAAGAAGAAATGATCCACAAACCACGAAAAGACAGGGAGGAAACTTCAGTTCATATTGCTAAGTGATAAAAGCCAATCTGAAGAGGCTGCATACTGCATAACTCCAATTGTATGTCATTCTGGAAAAGGCGAAACTATGGAGAGAGTATGAGGAGCAGTACTTTACAGGGGGCGGGGGAAGGAGCAACGAACAGGCAGAGCACGGAGGGTTTGAGGCCAGTGAACTATTCTGTACGATACTACAATGGTGAATCAATGGCCCCCAAGATGGGGGCTCCCAAACCCCGGGGTTTATTTATAAAATATTGTGCATTTATTCTTACATAGTTAAACTTCAGTCACCTTCAAAGTACTCTCCATCTGATACAATACACCTATCAAGACATTTTTTCCACTGCTCAAAATAGCTTTTGAATGCATCAATTTTGATGCCTTTTAGTGTTTCTGCCATTTTTTTTTTGTTGTTGTTGTTTCACCTCTTCCACATCAGCAAAACATTTCCCTTTGAGGACTTTTTTCATCTGGGGGCACACACAAAAAAAGTCACTCGAGGCAAGATCAGGTGAATAGGGATGGTGAGGCACCCTCCCTAATAGGAGGTCATGCCATCTTTGATCAAAAACTGCTGAACACTCAGCGCAGTGTGGGCAGGTGCACTTGTAAATCATCCATCATGACATGGGCAAATGCATTGAAAAAATCTTCAAAAGAACTCACTGAAGCCGAACGCAGCCTCTCACAACAATGCCAGCTGGTACAGTGATACAGATGGGTTCCTAGGGCACTCACCTAGCGGGGGAAGCCTGTACTGCAAGGGGCCCACCCTCCAGAAGATAACTCCAGTTTTTTGGGGGGTCCCCCCTCGTACATGTCATTATACATTCGTCCAAACCCATAGAGTATATATCACCGAGAGTGAACCCTAATGAAAGCTGTGGACTTCAGGTGGCAATGACATGTCACCACAGGTTCATTTATTGCCACTTTGTCACTCTAGTGGGGGAGACTGTGTGTTGGGGGGACAGGGAACTCTCGGTGCCTTCTGCCTAAAAAGCTAAAAAAAATATAAAGACCCCTAAAACCATGGGCCAACCTGCCATCTCCTAAACAGACCCTGAATTTTTTGTCCTCTATGCCTTGTAGTAACCATCACCCTGAGAAGGAATTTGCTTATCTCCTTCTCTTACCTTCTCTGAACAACTCCTTCTTATGATTCAAGATTCTTCTGACGCTTTTCTGTCTCTCCCCAGCCCACACACATTGCCACTACCTTGGCTGCGTTCTGTGTCCTCACTGTGGGCCTCAGTGCCCTCCAAGGGTGGAGCCTAATTCTCCTGAGGCACGAACCCATGCCTCGCTGTCATTGTCAAGGCAGCCCACATGACCTGTTGGCGGTGAGTTCTGGTGGTGCTGAAAACGCCCTGTGTGTCTGCATGCCTGAGTCCCCGCGCAGTCCCTTGCCCAGGGCAGGGCTGAGGCAGTGCTTGTTGATTGAATGATTGAAATTAAGAGATGAGCATCAGGATTTTTACCCTCTATTTGTATAGCAGTTTAAGTTCAGCTGACTGTCTTCATGTTTAGAGATTTGTAAATAAATCACTTAAAGAAACTCAGAAAAGGAGTAATGATAACTGAGAGTCAGCAGAATCCGTTATGTTTAATTGTGTCTCCCTTGTTTCAGAAGAGGGCTAATTAAAGAGACAGAGACAGAGACGAGGGGGGCGGAGAGAGAAACTAAACCTCTAACATCTCTGGTTTTCAGTGAGGCAGATGACAGTGATTGGGAACATCAGAAAAATGTGGCTGGATTATAATACACTGAACAACAAATTTGGTATCCAAAATGAGGTTAACAGCCCACAAGTAACGGGAGGTGTTTGATCAGTAGAGAGAAACTTAAAGCACTGGGTTGGAGCGTTGTAAAAGGGAGCAGAACCTTAGTCGGGATACGGGACCAGGAAGGTTTCTAATCTTTCCTCCAGTCCCAAGAGTCTATGATCTTACAAAAACATGTACATTCAATCTAGGTACCAGAATTCTCAGATAGGAGGAAAACATACTCTCACAACAATAGCGGTTCTGAGGTCTTTTAGGACCTTATTAGCTTAATTCCAGCCAGTTATTTTTTTACAGCTTTCATGAGTCTAATTCAAAACACATTGGGAAGCCAAACCTTTGCTGGGCTCGAGAATGTAACTAATAAAAAGGCAAATACATCAAGGTTGCCAAACACTGTGAAAGAGGAGTATGTGACACCCGCTGTAATGCGTGAAGCTGTAGAGACTTACTTTTGTTCTCCCTTTGCTAGGACACATAAGGGCCATCTCACGCTCTTAGAGGAAGGCCCTTGCAATACTTAGATTGCTAAGAAATCATTATTATCCAAGGAGAAGCCCTTGACATCTAGCAACAGTGATCTAGGTATGATCCTTCACCGACCTGTCCTCTGGGGAGCTCCATGCAAGGCTGTACCTCTCAAATCTAGTGTCCTTTGGCAGCCAGTGAAACCTCAAATTCTGGTGAAAAAACAAAACCTCACATCGCAGTCCCCAAGGTGATGCTGAGGTCAGGTGGCTGCAGATGAGCTGCCACAAGGGCCGGCGTAGCCCTGCGGGTAGAGAGCCTCCCCTCCCTCTTCGTTGCCCGGTGCCCTGTGTCCGTCCCTGCTGCCCCAGGCAATGCAGATATGGGCACCCAAACCAGTGCCCGCTTCTCAGACCCGGATGGAAGCCCTGCAGACAGAGAACCCACTTGCCCGTTCCTTCTGCAGAGTGACCAGTGGTTCTGCCACATGAGCAGTGGCTCCTCTCATTTATCCTAAGTGAGATCCATTAAGTATATTCAAAGTATAGTTTATTTTATCTTAAAAATTCAGTTCGTGCCCTTCACATAGCAGGTGCACAATAAGTGTATACGTGTTGGATCACATTTCCTTGTTGAAGTTCCTGGCATTTTAAGAATAATCCTGGGCTGCCTAGGGAACAGCTTTCCACTGCTCTGAGTATAAAGACAAAACTCCTCAGCATGGCTTCTGCGTGTGGTCTCTTCCTAGCGTCTCTAACCTCTCACACCTGCCCCTGCCTCCTGCTCCCTCCTTTCTGCATGTGCTGCTCCTTCCACCGGGAATGCCCTTCCTTTCCTCCCCCGCCTGGTCAGCTGCAGCTCATGCTTCAGACCTCAGCTCCGCCGGTCCCCTGCTTTCCCAGTCACATCTGCACACTGTGCTCCTGGAACACCAGGACCCTCTCCTCAGTGACAGTCTAACTTTTCATTCCCCTGGGTGATCAGTGGTCAATGGCCATCACTTCAACTGGAATGCAATTTACATGAGGGCTTCTGTCTTTTTGCATATTTTGTGTCTAACATGTCACATAGTGGTTAGCATATCCTGAAAGCTCGATAAATCTTTGTTGAATGAATGAATGAATGAAGAGGTGAATGAATTTGCTTTCGTTGGCTGCCATCAACTGGTAGATGCCCACCTCTCTGGCCTTCAGTTTTATTCTTTAACATCAGGATAAGAATATGTATACTTCCTACCTTATAGGGTTTTATTAGAATCATATGATATACTGCACAGCATTTAGCATATTGTGGGAACTCAAATATTTGCTGAAATAAATGGCTGGACTTAAAACTTTGGCAGCATCTCATAATTGTGATGTACCTGACATTCTATATTTTCTCCTCACCCAGAAAACATCTCATCCTGGACTTTCCCCACCTCAATTTCACTTCTTGATATTTTTCTTCCAAGTCCTCCATGTCTTCTAGGCATGGTCTAAGAGTAATGATAATAATGTCTCACATTTGTATATTTCTTACAAGTTTATGAATTGCTTAGCGGCACTGTTCGTGCATTCCATCAACAGCAATGGATTGAACAATACTTTAGTGTGTTCACATAATGGAATATCACACAATGAGAACAAATGATTGAAGCTCCTCACAACCATATGGTGAACCTAATAAATACAACACTGAGTGAAAGGAGGGACATGAAAGAGTGCATATTGCATGATCTCACTCACATAAATTATGAAAAGAGGCACGATTAACTTTTGGTATTAGAATCAGGATAGCGGTAACCCTTGATGGAAGAAGGTATTGGAAGGGGCCAAAGGGGGCATCTGGGTCATGCTCTGTTTCCCATTCTGGGGGCAGGTGACGCAGCTGTACTTGGTCTGTGGGAACCTGCCCCCAGAACGCTTGTCAAAGGCGCACTCTTTTCCCCCCTCAATGAAAAGCTTATTATGAATTGCATTTCCACACACAGCAGTTTAATTCCATCTCAACCGTGAGATGGACAAGTATTTTTCATTCCACTTTAGAGAAGAGGAAAATGGTGCCTGGAGAGTACCTACTGTCACGGAACTCACATCTGTCACACATGTTCCTGCTGAGATTGACACCCGGGTGCTCTTAGTCTAGAACTTTCCACTGGACCATGTTATCCTCAACAGGTAACAAAACACTATTTAAATGTGCACCACCCCCAGAGGCCCATAGGAGTGGTATGAATGGTGGAAACCTTAGGTCATTGCTAAGGGTCTTATCTCGAGTTAGGCAGGCTTCCTGAGACACTGCAAAGCCCCCATGCTGGTGGCCGCCCTCTTGGCTGTCCCCCACTTCTAGTTGAAGCAGTGTCAAGGGATATGCAGAATGGCGGGCTCTCCTGCTGGTACCACCTCCCACATCAGCTGTTGACGGCTCTATGGGGAGGTCCAAAGGAGTCCCAAAGACTGAGGCAGCGATGTTGAGGACGTATGCAGAATATGACACCGACGAACAGATGTTGAGCAGCTGGACCACTCTCTAGCACATCCAAGCAGGTCCCAGATGAACTGATTCTCTGTTTGTGTTCTTCTGTTCGGCACTCCGTGTGCTAATCCTTGCAATGGGAAGGCAGAGCCCTGGCTCACACCTCATCACAGCAGGCTTAATGCAGGAGAAGAGGTTTTGCAGGGCTCTTTAAAGACACAAGGGGCTTGGGGGTTGATGGGAGGGAAAAAGGTTCCAGATGTAAGTATACTACAGGAGTATATAGTCCAAGTTCATGGGAAAACTGCCTACAGGATTCCATGGGTGCAGAGGACACATAAAGGGACAAGGAGAGATACAAGTCTTTTGCTTCTGAAAATAGAAAATGCACAAATCTCATGAGATTTTATTTTAAGGTGCAGAACTTGGGCCTATTGAGCTCTAGGGCCAGAACTCAAGACTCATAATTTCTAGACCTGTGCCTCCTGTTTTAATCATCTGCTGTGTGACCTCAAGAAAGTCTTTGCACCTCTCTGAGCAGGAACACAGTGCTTGATACCAGAGCTTGTGGTTATGGCCCTGGTGGAGTTTGACAATGCATCCTAGCAACGACAGCTTGTTTGGGGATAAGGAACAGAAAAACAAGTTTGAAGGATCATAAAAATATGTTCCATTGCAGGAAAAATGAACATTCCACACTTTGCTTTGCAAAAACAAAGGATACATACCTCAAAATATTTGATGCATCACATCTAAATAGAATCCTTACTAAAGAGAAATGCATAGCTTTTTTTTTTTTACTCTTTCTTTTCAGGAATTAGGATGATTTTTATTTGCTTTTGTATTGTTTGATTTTTTTACTTTTTTCTGAAGTTGCATTACATCATGGGACTCAGCTTGGACCCACTTTTATGCTGGCTCCATTGAAAAGCAATATTTTGTTTTGAAAGTTGAGGTTTCCTGAAATCTGGTTTTATTTTCCCAATAAAAGTGCAAAATATCCATATTTTGATTTGCCTCTTACACATATTTTGCTTTTCCATGGATGTTAATAAAAAGGTCCCTATGTAATAAAGAAAAATGTGCTTATGCCCCTTGCAGAAGTTCACTCATCAGAGTTCATATTCCTTTCCCACAAATATTCCAACCTGCCAGATTTTCAACATCGTTAGGGCAGCCCAGCACGCACTTGTGGACATTCATCTTACATTTTGAGTAGGACGCCTTAGCTGTCGTCCTTAGGTCTTGCATATCTCAGAGCGTATGTTTTTACCTCTGGATGGCTTCAATCAGCGTGATAGACACGAAGCACTGGCTGTTGAAAGTGGGCTCTCCTCTGGTGGACTACTGCTTGTTTTGGCTGGGCCTCTCTCTTGCAATCTCATATTTTATCGGGTGCATAATTTCCTATCAGCTTCAGACACCAGAGTCACCAGCTGAGAAGAAGTTGGGAGGCCAGTCGTTGACAGTGGTAAATTCGATTGTGCTTTAAAAAACCCCAACCAACACACACCATATGCTGCCATCCAAAGGGAGACTTATTTCATGGTTTAAACTTTATGGCTTTAGATTTCAGCGTGACATGAATGATGTGGAAGGGAAGTACATTTGGATGATAAGATGAGGATAATTTGTCCTGGGAAATTATTTGCAATTGTGATAAATAATCCCTGGCACATAATAACAGAAAATCTCAACCCTTGAACTGAATTATGTATGTTTGCATCCCATAAACAAGGTAGAAAATACATTTTTTAAATGGCTGTGTTTGCAGAGTTCTTTCACTTCCAAGCCATCCTCGTTAATAATCATAAAGAAGCACACATTGCTAAGCTCAGAATCACATTAATCTCCCCACACGTGACCTAATCATGCACTTTGGGGAGAATGGATGGGATGCAGTTGCCTTTGTGTGTGACTGTGTGTTTTTCTTGTTTTCCTGGTGGATGGCTTGGAAGTACGGAGTGGGGGAGACTGATGGAGAAACCAGGAAGATGAAGAAAATTGTACTCTTTGTGGTTAATCAGTAAAGCAATGATGGAATGAAGACATGAGTGGTTTTTTTTATATATTTTTTTTTATTCCTGCATTCAGGGAAGGTGAGGAGGGAATGTTTCTGTTCTTACTCATGGTCCTTACCATCATATCTGGAAAAGTTGATGGGGAGACTTTACAGAACTTTTCTTTTGAAAGCCTGTGCTTATAAATGTTATAGAGTTGGACTTTCCAAGAGGGGGAGGTTATCCAAGGGTTGGGGGACGGGGGAACAGCTATGTACAGGAAAGAATGTGAGGATTCCTCAAGAAGGGGACAAGGATGGCAGTGGAGGAGGAAATGATGTCATGGAACAGAGGAGAGTTGAGATAAACAAGCAAGGCTGGCTTTTGCCTGCCTTCACAGCCGCCTGCCGGCTCTGCCGGTAGGTAAACCTTGGATGGTCCATGATGTCCAACTGGCACTGGACAATGAGTTTGGGACCTGGGAGAACCGAGAGTTCCCTGTGGTCAAATACGCAGTCAGTGGAGATGGCTGCTGCGACAAGGTCTTTTTCGGTCGGGTACTGTCATGTTGGACTACTCACGGATGACCAGTACCCAATGGTGGCTTGGATGGCTTAGCCGTGGGACAATGATAGTGATGGAAACCACAGTGATGGATCAAAGTCAGGCCCCAAATCCACCACGTTGGAATCTCTCCCACCCTACTACCCTTCTACCATGTCAGCTGCTTTCACTGTTTACCGTTTTAAGGTTCTGTATAAGATTGTGTCTAAGGAAGGGATCCTTTTAATAAAAATCAGAGCTGGAGAGCCATTGGTTGAGTTCAACCTCAGTACTTATCAGAGGCAGAAAATGAGCTGTAGAAAGGATAATCTCTATCCAAAAAGGAGGAGAAGGGAATCCAATGCCACCAAAGCAGCCACGGAATAATGGAAAAGGGTGGGAGCAGGTACCTGGGAGGGTCAGATACTGTTGTCTTACTCCTCACAAGTTATCATGAAGATTATATGAGATTAAGTGTAGGAGATTACTTAGTGTGTAATCAAGCTTTATGACCTCTGTCCTTTACCTGTTCGGTAAGTCTTCCAATATGTATAAAGCATTTATAACTATTGCATAATCTGTCCTGAGTAATCCTAAAAATTTACAAGAAAACAGTTTCAGAAAACATGGTGAATTGCTTTCAGGTTGAATTCTATAATCTGAAAAAAAATAAAAATCACAGAGATTACCCAGAGCTTGGTACACAAAAGACGATACTAGGGTTTCACAGGAAGGACTCACCTGCGATTTACAGGGTGGGGAGGCGTCAGGGAACCACGTGAGGAGAAGGGAGTGGTTTGAGTCAAGCCCTGAAGAATTGCTAAATTTTGGCTTAATAGAATCTTAGAGCAAGAAGAAAGTCCGGGGATTGCTACTTCAGCTTCTACTCAGCTATACTGGGTGCAGTCGCTTCAGGGATCATCAGCTTGAGCTCCCAAGGAACTCCTGCCTTATATTGCCTTTAACTCTTACAAGTTTATAGAGCTAGGATTAGCTCCACTTCCTAGGAGGACAAAGCTCCAGGATATTCAGTAACCCACTGGGTCTGCCCCGGCAGTAAAATTAATCTTCGCAAGTAGAGTTGAGCGGTTTGGAGATAATGCTTTGAAGTTGCACAGGTCGGGTTTGCATACTGGCTTTTCCACTCATAGCTGGGCAATTTATGTAACGACTCTTAGCCTTGGTTTTCTGATGTATAAAGTGTGGTCAGCCTTGGTGGTGTGGCTCAGTGGATTGAGTGCTGGCCTGGGAACCGAGAGGTCGCCAGGTTGATTCCCAGTCAGGGCACATGCCTGGGTTGCGGGCCAGGTCCCCAGTAGGGGGTGCGTGAGAGGCAATGATACATTGATGTTTCTCTCCCTCTCTTTCTCCCTCCCTTCCCCTCTAAAAATAAATAAATAAAATATTTTAAAAATAAGTAAATAAATTAAAAAATGGGGTCATAACCAGATATCCTGCATGGAATTATTCTGAACATTACACTAGAGTTACTAGGCAGCATCGCGAAGCGATTCAAAGCATCTGGTTTGTTTGGGATTTGGCAAATGATGTGTTTTCGGTATTGGGAAAAGAGAGAAAAGAAACTTAGACTGGGGTCTGAGACTATATGTGGCTTCAAGGCAGAAAGTGCCATTTTAAGAAATAGAGGATTCAGGATCAGATGCTGGGTTTGGGTGCTAAATCTTATCTGTTGCCCATCGTGACACACTTGCATTTCTGTGTTTTGCTGAGTTTCTCAACCTCAGCGCTATTGATATTTGGGGCCGGATGCATTTTTTCTTGGGTGGGGGTGGTTCAGGGGTGGGGGCTGTCATACGTCACAAGATATTTAGAAGCATCATTTGTCTCTGTGCCTAGATGCTAGTAGCACTTCCCTTCGACTTGTGACAGAGTGTCTCCAGACATTGCCAGCTGTCCTCCGGGGAGCAAACCAGGCCCTGGCTGAGAACCACCCGTGCAGCCGTGGCCAGTGCTCCTTCCCCTGCCGTGGCACGTGGGGCTCCCGTGGGGGCCTGGGCCCAGACTCTCCCAGCCGCTCCCGGCTGGAAAGTACTCGCACGACTTCACCAGGAATATAGACTAACTAACTCAGCCCAAGACTATCTTTTTTCCTTAATTTTCATGATTGTACAGTGTTGCTTTTCAGTTTTCAGCTCTGGAAATTTGTCTTTTCTCACTTGCCAAAGCCCCAGCTCAGAACAGCCATCAGAAAATGATTAACACTGTCTGTCTGTGCTGAAGGTGCTGAACAATCAATTGCAAGGTATAGACGTCCCGAGAACTCACTCTGTGACCCCGGTTAAAGACAACGTGGTTTATATTTTTTACTATAAGAATTTCATGGGGAATATTTTTCTTCATTTTGTTTTCTTTTCCAGCTGTTAGAAAAACTAACATTCTTTGTCTTCGTGTCCTGTTGTTCCTCTCTTTGTGTCATTTTAAATAATCACTGGGAATTTCAGTGAGGGGCTAAGGAGGTCTTCAAGGGGTCACCTGGTTTAGACATGTCTATATGGACACTGAGTACAGTCTAGCCCCTGCGGGGTTGGAGTGTGCCTTCTAGGGCCTAGGTTCCTGGCTATTCCTCTTGATGGGAAGAAGGAAACTTGGATATGCATTCAGGGAGGACCCAGAGGGCTCTGGTATTAATTAAACACCCAGCTAAGCATTTCACTCTATTGTCTTATTCAACCCTCACAAAGGTACTGTGTAAAATGGGGCTGGCAGTTACAACACTACAGAGAAAATGAATGAGGTTCCGATGACGGGATTCACTGACCCTGTATCACACAGTTTGTAATCCCAGCTGGGGTTCAAGCCCAGCTCTCTGATGCCCCAGTTTGAACCCTTCGTAGCAGTCAACATGACTTCCGCACAGATGGGGACTGATGCGATAGGATTTTATCCAGCCTGCTCACATCATTCCTTTCCTGGAATGTGAGTATCACTGGAGCCTTAAATCCATGAATAGACTCTGAAGGCTAGCCAGGAGGACCAGGCAAGGGGTTGACTTAATCACAGAAAGCCTGCAGGTGACCAAGGAGGCAAGTCAAGCCCTGGCTCATCCTGACATCTACTGCTCCTTCTCCAGCTCCAGGATTTACTGATAATGGGCAGGCAGGGGAAGTGCAGGAACAGATAAGATTATCAAGGGACTAGGTTTCAAGTCCAAGTCTGTATGATGCTGGACACAAGATTTCTTGGTTTTTCACCTTTGAAACAGTTTTTTTTTTCCTCCCCAAATAAAACCTATTGAACCATAAGTGTTTCCTGTCTCCTTCTCCTCCCCTTGTTATTGTTACCAGGCATCAGCAGAGAGTTCTCCCCGCACCTCTTTAGACCTGTGGCCTGAACCTCAGCCCTGCACCTCGGCCCTGCAGGCCAGGGGCGAAGCATCTCTTCCTCACTGTGCTGACACCATCTGGGGTCCTGCCAGCTCCCAGGGAGCTCTTTCCCCACAATGAGAAGGTCCTCCTGCCAAGTTTAGGGGCCCCTCTCTGCCCCCTGGCCACCCCCTCAGCCACTCCCACTCAGTCAGAGCTCTTTCCTCCTCTGTTTCCTGCTAGAACAGCTTCATCTGCTCCGCTGTGCGGGCTCCCACAGTTGGTTGCCGTCATCTTTTGTCTTCCTTGGGACTTGGGGCAGGCGAAGGAGATGCTGACTCCTGCTTGGGTTTTGCTTTTCTTTTCTTTCCTCCTATTTGAATGAACAAACCAACCTTTTGTTTTGTTTTGTTTTATGATGGTAACTATAATTTTCTCCTAAACATGAGTGGGCATGTTTAGGAGAAACATGATCAAGGTATTTCCAACTTTTTGTTTAATGTAGAGAACATTTCCATAGGATATGTTCTTTTTCCAGGCACTGTTCTAAGTCACATAGTCCTTATGAGAAAGCCAGGGAGCTCGGCCCTTTCATTACCTCCACTTTGCAGGGAGGCAGCAGGAGCGCTAGGGGATACAACCTGAGGCCACACGGCAGGGACAGGTGGAACTGACGCGTCAGTCCGCGATCTTAACCACGGTGCACATTCAATCCTTAAGATAGTTCTATGAAAAGACTTGCAACGGTATAAAATCCATTAATTTATTGCCAGATGTAAAATGTGATTTAACTGCTTATTCAAAAGGATACAATTGCATGAAATTGAGACCGGACTGTGTTTCTATTTCTAAAAAAAAGTGCACGTCTCGGTGTGTTTGAGCCAGCTCTGAGAGCTTCTGCCAGGGGAGCAACGAGAACTTGCAGACCGCCACGGAAGTTCCCCTCAGCACTGCGCGCCTGGGGAGGGAGCGAGGCCCCTCACAGGATGGCCTCGCCAAGTTGTTCCCCTGTTGATGCCTTTCTTCGCGTCGGGCTTGGAATGGAGGCACAGGACTCCTGGTCTCCTCACTCATCTGCCCCAGATGTGCACATTCAGAACCAGCCCCCGCAAACTTCCTTCATTCCCCTACTCTTCCTCTTCTACTTTCCCTGCACAGACCTGGCAAAATGGGTTTTGTCTGTTGATTTCATTGGTTGGTCATTTAATAAAATCTCAACATAATGCTACCAAATAAATTTCACATGCATTAAGTAGTGACCTATAAAAAATCAAATTATAAGAAAACATTGATTTATTTTTATTTTAGAAGTGACTTATGCTCATTGTGAGTGGTTGGGGGGAAAGATCAAAGGGTCCAGAGAAGAGAATAAAAATTAACCACAATGCAACTGATCAGAAATATTTTATATTAAAATTTGAGTCTTTTCCCCCAGGATAGATAGCTAGAGATAGAGTTAGAGAGACGTAAGTATAGATTTGCCTCCTCATATATGTGTATCATGTGTTTATACATTTTGGTTTGTATCCCATTGTATAAATGAGTTTTAATCCTGCTTTCCAAATTTTTATCAATAACACTTTCCCATTTCATTAAATAGTCTCTCGCAGCACCCCCTTAGATGAACACCCGAATGGGTGAGCCACAGTTCTTAAATTATTGCTCTGCTTGTTGGATATCTGGCTTATTTCCAATGTTCATACCAAAATAGTAAACATTTTTCCATTAATGTCTCTTTAGTTTCCCTTTCTTTGTCTGTGTGAATAGTTTTGTTACAAAGTACAGAAAGAAATATGAGTTTCATTTTCTTAGAATAAGTTTGGGAAAATCACTGGGGAAAGCAAGGGGCATGTTTTGTTTTTGAAGGATTTTATGCATATTATAAAATTATTTTCCAGATAATTCGTACCAATTTGTACTCTCATGAGAGGGGAGTGAGAGTATCTTTTCCAGGGCTCCTTTGCCAAAAATTTTTGACTTTTAAAGGCTTAGTTTATTTGATAAGTAAAAAAGAAAATTTTATTTAATTTGCATTTTCTAAAAATTCCTGATGAGATTGGACATTTATTCATGTTGCTAGTCACTTTTAATTTATATTTTAGATGTTAGTTAATTTGAAGTTTTTTTTTCTTACTGCTACTTACATATCTTATATGAAATGGCTGCATATTTTAATCATTTTTTTTCACTCAGGGTTTGTGACTTTTCTTAAATTTTTATGAATGTATTTCCTAGTTTACTTTCTAATTTTATTTATTAATTTTTAATACATATTTCTAGATAGGATGGTCTGCCAATGGTCTTTCATAGTGAATCAAAAAAATACTTATGCCTAGGCATATCTTGGTGAAATTTAGAAACACATAACTTCTTTGTCATCTCTTTGAAAATACTGTGTTGGATATTATAACTTCTGGGCTGATACTCCCACATATATCAGGAAGCAAATATATCTCAAATTGTCTCTTTGTCTTTTCAGTTTGTTCTCTTGGATATTTCCTTAACCTTTCTGCACTTTTCCGGGTACTCCTTTTTTGAATATTTTATGAATATTATAAATTCTTCAAATCTCTTTGAAACATTAATAAAATTCTGCCTTTTATGTTGTCTTCAGTTCCCTGAATTATCTCTATTTCTTCCAGAGTCATTTCTTTTTTTTTTTTTAATCTATCTTGTCTTCTCTAATTTTTATATTGGACACTTTTCCCAGCTATCTAATGACTGATATTAAATATTGAGCTGGGGTCTATATGTCAGGCTGGGGTTTGTGGACAGGTGGGCTTCACATTCAGGTGATCAGAAGACAGGGAGTGGCTATCGCACCAAGAGGTCCTAGATGCTGTGATGTGAACAAAGGTCAGGTCTGCTACATGAGATGACTGGCATCTGCATATAGAATTTAAATAGATGTCATTTCCCTCTGCACACTCCTCACACCTCCACTTTCATACTCTATCTTACTCTAGTTCTCAGTGATACCTGTTTTTTACAAGCTCCAATGCTCTATAGGGTTCTGTTTGGCTAACAGGCTCCCTCCTTCACAGGGGCCCCATCCACACATATGGGCTGGAGCATCTCTCGCTGTTCATAGCAGATGTTCCAGGAGCCTGGACTCAGCCCTTCAGCCTCACTGATGATGTCCACTACAGTTGCAGTGGACAGTTCACATGGGTTTGGACTCACTTTATGCTGACAATGACCCATCTCAAGCACATGCGATGTTTTCACACTTGGATCCCAGAGTTTCTCATTCCTTGCTGATGTCAAAAGGTGCCCCTGATCAAGTAATGTGAGAAGCCTGAGTTTAAGGGAGTTAATGTCTTCATGAGCAGTGTCAACCAATGGGTGATGGGAATGAATGGATCAGTATTTCTCTCAGCCATTGGGTAGACAACTCCATGTAAACCATCCTCAGAAGATCTGGATGGGCTTCAGCTTCAACTGTCCTTGGTCATGACCTTGGCAACCTCAATAACACACTGTTCCCTGGCTTTTCCTCTTTTTTCTCTCCCTTTCCTTGGTCTCTCACCACTACTCCCTGATTTCAATCTATCTCAAGTACTTTTCTTAGGCTTCTCTTTCAGGAGAACAAGATTCCTAAATAAACCCTTCCACCCACTTCTTTGTTTTTCTGTTTTCTGTGGATCCCTCTCAGATTCTCTTCTGTATTGTGGAATTACAATTAGAAAAGTTATTCACTAGCATTTTTGTGTGAACTCAGTGACAAAAGTTTGAGTATGTTATTAAATCTATTGATATCTTCTCTCTGCATTTTTAAAATTGCTCTTGAATTTAGAGTATACATTGCTGTATACCTTTTGAGGGCAGGATTTATGTTTTTTTCAGAAAAGACAGAGATATATCATTCACTGAGCCTGATTCAAAAATGTGTTGGATTAAAAAAATATACTCTCAATGGCATTCAGCCAAAGATCACCAGCAATTCACCTGTAGTTGAACAAAATAGGATTTATTAACTTGTTTTAATGAGGGAGAATGTACACCATTAGCAATTGTGTATTTTCTCAGTAAGGGGGCGTTTGCCAGGACTTATTATATAGGCTTGTGTTAGTTAGGAAGTGGGGCTTTGCCCTAGACTGGATGCTGTCCACAATGTAAAGGTAACTCTTATGATTAGATAACTTAATAATTTCTAACCAGAAAGCAGGTGGAACAAGGCAAAAGTTCAACTTAAAACTGGTAATGAAGGAGCAATCACTTGTATTTGCCGGGAGAGAATAATGTTTGGTCTTCTAAATTAATGAATACTATCATCATCTTATTTTATTTGGACGATGTAGTTGTTTTTGCCTTTACTCAGCCCTGATTATGGAATGGTCTTGAGTCTGTCTTCCATCACTGTCATTTCCCCAGTGTGGTGTTCTGTGAATTCTTTGTGCTCAATAGGAGTGTATCGCAATCTGGCTGCAAGTGCCAGAAGGCTCTTACTGGTATCCAGATGTGCCTGGTAGTGCCATGCCTGTCCCCAGCTGTCAGGAGCTGCCTCTTCCTCAGCCTTAATGAAAATTCTTCATGAACTGTGATGTAAAGCAATTTCCATGCAAGTTTGCTGGAGGAGTAGTATGTTACCGATATTAATAGGCTTTACGGTCTGTAACACACTTGATTTTTGAACTCCAATTTTGCCATTCATTAAATGTGTCTTCTTTAACATATTAAACTCTCTCAGTCTGTTCCAATCCATATAAATGATGATAATGATCTTCACAGAACTCTTCTTTAAGGTAGTAATTGTTGGAATAGATTACGTAAAATACCCAAAAGACTGACCCCTACTAGGTGCATATGCACTGTAAGCTCTCTTCCCATCCTTTGCCTTCCTTGCTTTGATGAGAACATTGTGCGTGAAGAACTTGCCTGCACCTGAGAGGCTGTGAACACATCCCTCCCCAAACCTGCAGTGAACCTGGCCTCCTGTCCTGCCACCACCCCGCTTTTCCTCATCTTCCTCTCTGACGCGCTCATGTGGCTGGTTTCCACTGCAACCCTCAGTTGGAAAGCTGAGGCCCTTCCCCCCCAACTCAGATTTGTATTACATGTGAAATGTTTTGGATCAGTTTTTTCCCTCTTTTTCTTTAGAAAGCTGGTAATAATTAATCCTGCTCTACTTGCAACAATGGAAAAGTTGATAGACATTTTAAAGGCTGTAAAACCCAGTGTTGTCTCAAAATAATGTACTTGTGACAATAATGCATTTAACTTTAAGCATCAAGTCCTTGGGCATAATTTTAGCTAATTAAAAAAATACAACAGGGTTTAAGAAATGGGTGTGACCCTACAGTTGTGTGATGGAATTTATGGACAGGGTTCTCTCAGACACCAAATTTGCTCTGGTGACTTGGAGCTTGCCCTAGAAGCAGACCCCGAGCAAGGATTTGAGTGTAAGCCATTTATCTGGGTGAGGAAAGCGACACCAGTAAGGGAGTGGGGAGTTGAGATGAGATGGGAAGACAGCTCAGAAACCACACGTTATCAAGCCGGGAACTACTGTGACCACTGGATCTTAATGTCGCTGGGAGCCGGTGTGGGACAAAGGCATCTGTGGGGCTCTCCCAAGATGAGGTAGCTGGAGCGTTTATTCCCTAACTCTCTCCAGTCCTTGGTTGAGGGTGTTCCTGGAAGAATCTGTTTCCCAGCACTTACAGGTGGGCATTTGCAAGTGGGTGAGTAATGTCAGATTCAGCAATCAGAGAAGACACAGAGGTAGAAGCCAGCCACCATTAAGAAGAGTAAGGGTGAGGGCAGCATTGGGAACCAATTGCTACAATGCTGAACTTGTGTTTAAATTTCAGTGAGATGTGGCTTAACAGCAGTGTCTTGTATCAAAGGCAAATACTTTGCCAGGCGTATTTTCTGGTAGCAGCATAGGTTCGAGGGAAAGACCTAACATGATGGTGTGTTGCTAGACTTCTCTGAGTTCTGGTTCCCTTGTGTCTTCCGAGGCCATAGCCAATATCAAGTGCAGGTACCATGCCCAGCAGAGGGTAAGATACTTGGTAGGCACTCGAGGGACCATAATTTATTTTTTATTTTCTTCTTGGCAAAGAAAGTTTGTCTGGCCCCTCTTGCTTTCAGAAAGTGTTTGAGGGAAAATGGAGCTTGAGACAATAGTTCTCACCTGGGCTGGTTGTGACTGTACAGTCACTTGCTGCTTCCCCAGGCAACACAGAGAAGATGTCTAAGTCACAGAAGCTGGCACACCCTGGGCCGTTGTCTTTCGCTGCCACCACTGACAGCCCCCATGGGTAGGATCCAGTGGTCGGGTGGGCCTTCCTTTATTCACGAGTGCTTTGTGATTATCGATATAGGAGACATTTTTTATTTTCACTGCAATCTGGTCTGATTCTGTGGCCTCATTGGCAATTGTGAACCCATAATAGCTACTTAAATTTTCTTCTTTGGTTGGTACTTGCCGATGTTTATTGATGGACAGTCACCCTCCTTCTTCCTTCCATGTCCCTTGGTTGAGAGATCAGCTGGGCGTCACTACTGCTGTTACTACTCCTGCGAAACTGCTGTTGTACGACTGCTATTTCGATGCTACTACTCCTGTTCCTGCTGCTGCCGTTACTACTGCTGCTGATGCTGCTGCTGCTGCTGCTAGCGCTAGTCCTGCCGCAGCACTACTATTGATATTTCTATTGGCTGTTCTCCTTTAGCTATCGTTAGCTTAGGGCCCGGCAGAGAGATACTCTAGATAATATACACCCTTTGTTTGCGTGCTTAACATGTTTACGTGAAGCAGGCACTGTTTTTGCTCCATCTTAGAGATAAGGATTTCAGACTGAGAGAAGTTAACTCACGTCTCCGGCATCAAGAGTTGGTCGGCACCAGACTCAGAATTGATGTTAGAGCCACTCAACACCCGTGCTTAGATCTTACTCACGACCCTCTGCTACTCTTTTTGGACACTCCCTCCCATATTTTTCCATTCGTTATGGATTACCAGGCTGCACGGCATGAGCGCAAGGTGGGAGGACCGCGTATGCGAGGATGGGTGCTGGTGCTGTGATTCTGAGCAGTTCAATACCCATCTAACGGAGGAGCGGGGCCAGGGAAAGCACACAGCTTAAAAGTGCGGTGAATGCACAGCACTGTATTCTCTCGAACAAAACTCTCAGCCTCTCTGAGTACCTGGTGTCCAGCTCCATCGGGCTGAAGTAGCAGTAATAGCTGACTCCCACAGTTCTGAGACTCAGAAGGCCCATCTCTTTACGAAAGCCTTTTGTGAATGATGGGCATATTCAGTAGTAAGCTGTTATCACTCTAATAAGGTTGAGGCTCAGTGATGATCAGATAAAAATGTTAAGTCAAATTCACAAATAGAGGAAAGTAAGAAGTAGTTTTAAACAAGTTATTTTTTTTTTTTACTGTATTGTTCTAAGGTCAACTGTCGCATGAGAAATGTTTAGGGAAACTGTCATTGGGTGTTCCCGCTGGTTATGGGCCATGTGAGTACGACTAGTGAGGCAGAAAGAGTGCTGCATCTTCGTTTCTAGTTCCTGGCTTCTCTCACCCCTCGGTTCACTCACTTCACCCCCTGACGGATGAGGTGGTCTGGTCCCACACCGTCCGGCTGGCTTCTCCCTGCAGTAATGTTTGAATTACCATCTTTTTGAATTGAAATCATGACTGAACGAAATGAACTGATGTAAACATTCTTAGAACGATTGGCCACATCATTCTTTTCAGGAAAGATGGAACTTCTGTTAGATGTGGATGGCGGGTGGTCATGGGGCATATTTGGAGATTTAAATTCAGTTTTCTAATTCTCAGCCAGAGAAAGTGGCCCATCACTAGGTGGAGTTTGGCTACCACCAAAATGCTATTTATAGAGTTCAGAGGCTGTACCTGTGCACCCCACAATGAATTGGCAATGATCCATCTGCATGAGAGGAACCAAAGGGTCTGTTACACTGAGACTCCTTTCCCATGCTTTCTCTTTGTTGTAGGAAGGTAGGCCCAGACTTCTCACCATTAAGTTCTGTTTCATGTGTGTTCCTAGCAGATATTTAACCAGAGAACTAAAATTGTGCATTATATTTTTAAGCCTCCATTTTATTTAAACCTGAGATGCAGCATACCTCACTGTGATTAGGGTAAATCAGCTACTATCAATGAACATATAGTCTCCTCAGCTAAAACATAATTTTATCCTTAAAAATTTTGGCAAAAAAAAAAAAAGGTAAATTTGTGGGGGTTTTTTATAGCGAAAGCTAAGAAAATACATGAGCACCTTCTGAATAATAATCAATGAATAAAACATTTAACCAAATGTTTCTTGAAAGCATCAAAATTGCTACATCTTTCCCAAATTTTTGAATTGTGGGAGATACCAGTTTTCAAAAGAAGTATATAAACTTGAAATTTGAGAGGAAGTTTGTAAGACCTACAAAAATATCTATTTAGTTTTTTTCCTTCATCAGAATTAGTTTCACAGGTTAAATTTTGTGTGGGCTCCAGCAAGTCTGCAGCGTGATTTGGGGTATAACAGGCAAAACTCGCTGTGCACTTCTGCAGTTTTCTCCAGTCATTTATGCGTGTTCAGTCACATGCTCACCTTATCTTCTCGGATGTATTCCCTTTGCTTTCTTAGCCTCTGCTTCCAGCAAACAAAATAGCCAAGTGCCTCCAGTGTGTGCAGCTGCTTTGCGGTGCTTCTAATTCCATGCTCAGCATTTTACTTATCCAGCCCCCTCACCCCTGAATTATAACCCTATCCCTCTGTTGAGTTGTAAATCACAGATGGACTAGTTAAAGGAGCGCAAAAGGTAACACAAGACACTTCTCTCCCCTGGCTACCAATTTGTCTTGCACTTTATTAGGAGGTACCACAATGGAAAATACTCTAAGATGCTGCAGAGTCTTGGGAAGTAGTTGCAGGATGCTAGAGGCCTGCCTGCCAAGAATTGGACCAGAGCATTAAGTGCAATTTTATGAGTTGGCTCTGCTGAGAATTTAAAGTGGGAGGCCTTTCTGCAAGTCCTGCATATTTCAGCAGGTAGGAATTGGCTTCCAGTTGTGACTAGAATAAAGAGATGTGTGGGGTCTCAGCAACCTTGTAGACAAGGCCTGGCTTTCTTAAATGGCAGTTTTTCGGGTTCTGCTTCAATGCGACCAATGGTGAGAGCTCGCTGTCTCTCCAAATGTCTCGATTAAGTATAGTGCTGGCTAGTCCTTGCTAATAGTAATTACGCATAGTAATAATACCATAATAACTAACATTTACTGAGTGCTGTTTTTATGGGTCAGGCCTGTCCTAAGCACTTTGCTTTCATTAAGTTGGTTATGTACTGAGCAAGATATTAATGTTATTTCCAGTTTAAAGACAAAGCAACTAAAGTTAATAGGCATCAAGTCATTTATCCAAGGTCATACAAGGTTAGATTTCTGAGCCTCATCTCTAAACTATTGTACATATGACCCAATTTTCTATTCATTCTTCTACACCAAGCCCATCTTCCCTTCCTTTTCATACTGTCACATCAGTCCTGGGTCTCTGCTCTGGGGTGACATGGAACAAGCACATCTACCGTTTGTCCTGCTGTATTCATTCTAGAAACATTTATAGAACACGTGTTTGCTCCAGCCCTTGATACACAGTGTCTAGTTGAACTGACATGGTTATCCTATGAACAGGTGTTAATACTTCTCTGTTGCAGCAAAATAACTTACAATACTTTTCGTGATCCCAGTTTTGTTCAGAAATGACCAACAGCCCTTTGATTCAAGCTTCACTTGACCAAAGGGAAGGACCATCCTTGGCACATTAGAAAACACACATTCCCATATCCCCAGTTGTTAGGCATTTTATTTATCATTTGGACAACATATGATAAACTCTTGGCTTATTGTCTCAGAGATGAATAATTTTTTCATGCACTTTGTATATTCACTTGGCACTTAATATACAAGCATATGCTTTTGCCATGCACTGTGTGTGGAAGACACAGGCAACACCTGTCTGCTCTCTGTGCTGTGGTTGGTAAGATCCTGATATGTCAAATAGTTGTGCTTTGAAGAGTGAAAATTCAGTCTCTAGAGGTGTTTCCAATTAGATGGAAAAAAAAGTAAAGCTCTGGAATCCATTCTCTCCCTCTGTCCCCTCTTCCTCACTCCTAGAGGTTCCTTTGGGCTCCGTGGCGGGTCACACATCCCACCACTTCCTCTGTCTAGCAGGGAAGTGTCTGCACATGCTGCAGGTCAGCCTGCAGAGGTAGTAAGTCATTTTTCCTACTGCTTTCCTTGGATTCCCCCAGTCGGCCCAGTGAGGGGAATGTCCCCTGAATGCATAATTGATAGCCCCTCACAGATGATGGATTTACAGTTTTGTGACGGAAATGGAGCCCTTGTCCCAGTCACCATATGTTTGGCGGTTGACCTTGAAAAAAGACATGTATATAAAATCATTTTCAGCTTATAAATTAGCCTCGTTTTGAGTTTCAGGAATCACAAATTGTTTATATTACAATTATAATATTGGACTAACAAACTGTTAATATTTTAAATATTTTGGTAACTCCTTTACTATGTTAAAAAAAACTGTTGAAACACAGAGAGTCTACTGGAGGTTTTCTTTTCATAGGACACGATAAAAAAACATTCTTGAGAATGTACTTTGATCTTAATGTTTAAAAATCTAGTGTAGGCAACATTTTAGATGGTTTTCCCCTTTGATATTTCCTGTGATTAACTGACTCAAGTTTATTTTCTCATGTTTTCATGAGATCAGGAGAACAGTCCATATGTTCACCAGTATATCATGGAGCCTATGCATAGTACATACTTTATCATTTGACATTCACAAATATTAAGAGTAAGTGTATTCTGAAAAAAAGAAGTTGCAAAGTGAATTTCTGTGTGTTGAAGTTCATTTTTCTATTGATTCCCTGCATAGAACGGAATTATCGCCTACCAAAATATTAGGAGACCCTTTCCCACCCACCACCCAATGCTTGCAGGCAGAGTATCACATAAAGGTGGAAATATTGGAGTCCACCCTACATAGTGCCAAATTATCTTGTGTCAGTTGGAAGAACAAACTGTATTCCCGCCTTTCTATGGCCATCTTCAGTGCAATTCTAAGCCAGAGTTTCTCAGTCTGCATTTAGTAAGCACCTGTTGTATACCAGGTACTGTTCTAGGCACTGAGATAGTAACAGTGAATGAAAAAAAAAATAAGGTCCTTTTACTTCCATGGGGCTGATATTTCAGTGGGTAGATAGACACCGAACAAGCAAAGAAATAAATACCAAGTACAGTTAGGGTTGTGGAAGGAACATGCAGGCATCACAATAGGTGGGAAGACCTTGAGGTGTTCAGGGAAGATTCCTATGAGGAAGAACATTTGTTTGAACTGGGGCTGAAGGAGATGAGTGAGCCAACAAAGAAGTGAGGGGAAAATATTCTAAATGGAAGGAAGGACAATGCAAAGGCTGGAAAAAGGAAAGATGTTGGCCTGTGAGTCAAGTTTGGCCAAACTGGCCAGAGTGGGTGCTGAAAGCTATAGTTAAGAATTTCAGTTTTAACCAAGAGCAATTTGGGGATCAAGAGCTTATTTGTTTAATGCTATTATTGTTTGTTTTCTGGATGAAGCTAACTGTCTTGACTTTGGCAAATGGCAGTGGGGATGGAAGGAGGTAAAGGGGTTTGAGATTTACCGTATGGTGGAGACTAAAAGCCATAAGGTTTATGACAGGTTGATTTGAGGGCGAGGGAAATGAGAGATTCAGGGTGACTGTACTGGAAGGCTGGCAGATCAACACTATGAAAATGTTATTGGGCTTCTAAGGGTGGAGAGAGTAGGACCTGTGAGTCACTTATAGAAGACATGATCATTATGACTTGATTTGGATTATTTTCATGACAATGACCAGCTTCTGAAAAGTTATGGCAGAGTGTAGGTGTCCAGACCATGATATCTTGTTTGGATCTACCGCTGTTGTTCGACATGGATAGCCTCAAACACAGGACCATTGGATCCTTGAATGTCACCAGTTGCTGAGCCCAAAGGTTTTCCAACCCTGACCCTCAAAGTCATGGGTATTGGAGAGGTTTCACGGTCAAGCACAGGTACATGGATTGATCCTTGCCATATACTGGGACTTTTATTTGCAAAAGGACTTTCTCTGCTGGATAAGGGTTTTGAAAACCACCTAGTCCAAACCACTAACTTTCCAGAGGAGGAAACCAAGGAAGAAATATGGTATTTCCCCTAAGCAGGCTTCAGAATTTCTGTCTCTGTCTTCTTTTTTCTTCTTGTATCTCCCTACAAGCATAATAAAACCACTTGGTGATTTAAAATACATCTTAACATATACCATCTCCCTTTTCATCTGTATTTGTGAGGAAGATATTATTTCTATTTTCTAGATGGGGAAACTGATGCTTAAAGAAACCAAATACCAGGCAACTTGAGTTTCACCTGCATGGTTGGAACTAGATACCAAGATTTCTTACTCCAAACTTAGTCTATACTCCTATTCTCTTAAAAGAAAGGGGAAATGGCCTGGATTTTGCCATTTCTCAGTTCATTTAAGATTGATGGATGATTTACCAAGAAGGAATGGTTAGCATTGTGAAGTCACAGTTTGACAAAAGGTCTGGGTACAAATCTTGTCTCTCTTTTTTTAGTACTAAGAGTGTGTGACTGTGAACAAGTCAAATAAACTGTAGAGACATCAGTTTTTTAAATCCACTAAATGGAGATGATAATGCATCGTTTGGAGGGTGGTTTGAAGAATGAAAGAAGAAAATAGCATGAAAAAACAGATGACTAATGTAATAATAGCTACTTCTCTGGCACTGGACCGTTGCTGTGAGAACATGATTCCGAACTAGACACTATTGTAAAGGCAAATCTGAGCAAAGTTTATTTTTAATCCCAGGATTTCTTCCTATGACTGAGAGGGCAGAGAACAGTTTGCTCTAATTGTTCATCACTATTAGTGCAATTCCATGAGAAAATGCTTGCAACCCCCTCGTTCCCTCTAGGTCACGTGATAGCACAAAAGAAGAGGAAGATCCGCTGAAACAGGAGGGCTTTGGAAGATCTGGGGCTGAAGGCAGGGTTCCAGGGCAGAGGGGAGGCAGGCCCTCAGGCAGACACCTCCCACACATCAGGCCTTCAGGAAGCCTTCATCTGTGTGTTGTTTCTCGTTTGTTAAACAAAGCGAGGCACTGGGTGGTCAGCTGACATTCTTCAGAATCATGCCCTTGCCCCATAGAGTGCCTCCCTGACTTTTCTCCATAACAGATCTCAGTGTTGTTGCAATTCTCTTTGAAGGACTCTTTGATACAGGGACTGGATTAAGTGCAGGAAAAATTAGATGTATCTGTCCCTCACCGATCCCAACACATCATCACACCTTTGAAAGAACAAATCAGTGTGTGTGTGTGCATGCATGCATGTGCCTGGTTGGTATAACATATAGCCCCGGTAGTCAGATGGCCTGGGTTCAAATGTGGACTTCACCTCTTACCAGCTCTATGTCTGATTTTAGTTATTTCATTTCTCCATCTTCTGTTTCCTCATCTGTGCAAAGGAATAATAACAGAATCTACCCCATAGCATTTTTGGTGAAGATTAAATGGAGATTAAATGGATTAGAGTAGGCACAGCGTATGGCCCACAGCTCTGATTAAATATCTGTTGTTGTTATCATTGCACATGACTTTGTCGTGTATGTTTCTTTCTCATACAAGCCTACGAAATTTCTGCTCATTCTTCCAAACCGGCCTTGAATGTGCCCTCCTGAGAGAGGCCATTACCATCTGCTCTCTTCTCATTTTGCTCCCAGAGTACTTACACTCATCCTTCTTTACACTGTATTGTGAATCTGAGGGCATTAAACCCTCAAAAATGCTATTGGCACAAAGTAGGGAGGCAACATCTAAAAGCGTGGAATAGTAAACGAACACAGAGGAAGATCTCAGTGAATTTCGTTCAGTTGATTTTCATCAAATTGAAGTAAATGGGTTAAGCTAATTGGTGAGCTGATACTCCAAGTAACTTCGAAAGAGTTTAAGAAGTTGGCTCAGAAAAGGCACATAATTTTTCCTGCTCATGTGCCTTTAAGAGAACTAGTCCACTAAGCCCAAAGCAACAAGGATGCTAATTAACTCTGATTAGAGAATTTATTCTCAGTGCTTTGTAGAGGAATAGATAATTGTAATGTTTGTAGTGAACAAATTACTTATTATCTCTTTGAGGCATTCCCACTTGGCCAAGAGCTCTTTGATCATGGGGACACATACACACAGGCGATCGTGTATTAGTTTTACATATGAAAGCCTCGGGTTCCTTTAATCCTTACAGGACAGAAAGATTTATCCGTGGAAAACAGATCTGAACCCTCCTGACCTCACCTCGACACAGCAAGCCTTCATTCTGGTGTAACGACAGCCAGAAAGAGCAAATGCTTTTAACTAACGTCAACACGCTCTGGCACTCTTTGTAATTAATCAGGGCAGAAAATTTGCAGACAAGAGAGTAACATAGGCCTCTGCAAGTCATATTCCTGTCTAATCAGCAACAGCACACACTTTTTCTTCATCCCGCTTGGCGTTTCAAAAGGACCATCATTTGAAAATGACAACTGCTATTGTTGGGAATCACTGGAAACTTGGTCAGCCTTTGAAGACTAGTGTTTATTGTTGCAGGCAAGGAACGGTAATGCACTTTGGTTTCAATTAGTTATCCCAAATAATTCCCCCCTAGGAACCACTAAATCCAGCCCTCTTACTGTGACAAAGTCTGTCTGAATTAAATCTATGTATTAGTTTATAACAAGAGAATATAAAAGCATGAAAAAAATGATGGCTGAGAATATAAATAAAAAAACACGGACACGAGGGTTGGAGTGCAAAAGCGACTGATTTTATTCATGCAGGGCTTCACGTTGGGGACTTCACATTCCCAGCACGTGTGACTACAGCCTCCACTGTAGTGAGGAGCAGCCAGCCTATTGCCAGCAGGACACTTTCAGAATTTCATCACAAGCTGGTAAACATATTAAAGATGGCTCCTTAAAATGAGAGGTGGGCAGCATTTTTAAATGAATTGCAACCGTTGGGAACGATTCCCATATTTTTAATTGAGAATTTATTTTTAAACAGCTTTCATTACTCAAATCAGGGAAAACAATGAGGCATGATGGAAAGACTCCAGCTGAAAGAGACCCGGATGTTGGCTTTGAGGAAGTTATTAAACCACCCTAACCTCGGGCTCTTATGAAATGAGGACAAAAAGCCTACTCCGTAGGTTTGTTTGGGGATCATGTGAGATTGTGTCCATAAAGAGTCAGAATAGTGAAGATACTTAGCAAGTAGTAGTGGCTGGTCTTTTTTATAACCATGAAGAGCTCACATATGTAGGTGAAGTATAGTATCTGTGAGAATGAAAAGCAATACATGGGCCAGAAAGACTAAGGAAGTGGGTAATGTGAAGTCAAGTATCTTCTAAAACATTTCTGTAGAAAGTGATGATACTTTAAATATTAAACAACATGTATGATATGGACTCCAATTAGAATGGACAAAGGCTGAGTTGTTAGGGTCCTCAGGGTCCTCAGGGTGGGGGGTGGGGGCCCTCTGTGCCAAGCTTTAACCCTTTGATTGCTGGATCAGTACAGATGCTATTTGGGGCAGCTGGGGCAGTTAGAGGCTCTATAGGATGGGGAAAAGACTTGGAGGAAATGGCTACTTATCAAGCCACTTGTTTTTATCACATATAGAAGTAGTTCAATACATAAATAACCAATACAGACATACCAATGTCTCCTGCCTACTGGCTTCGTCTTTAGAGACAGTAGCAGTCATGGAAATACTGCTACCCAGTGCTCTAAGGGTCATGTGACATGCGCTGTGTTGCCACTGCTTATAAGCCCAGGGCCATGCAGGGGTGGAAGGTGGGGCAGCTTGTGCAGGGCAGGGATCGGGCTTCATTCATCTGGGACCAACCACTGTTCATAGTGAGGCCAGTGTGGGACTCATACCTGCCTCTGTTATGCTTTGCTTTACTGTGAAGTCAAACCTCTGCTGGGCTCTAATTCCCTCAACTGTGTGGGGCCCTTTTTACAAATCTAGGAGCCCTTATGACTCAGTCTTGTGGCAACACCGACTTCAGCAGTCACAGCTCACCAGGCACAGGCCTTGCTGGCATCTGTTGAAGGATGTTGAAGGGGACCCAAATGCCCAGTCCAGAGTAACACTTGTTAATGCTATTTCCTCTTCCATTCACTTGCCTCATCCGTCAGGGCATCTTTCTCTTAACTTCCCTGGCTGGGGTCTGTTTATGTCGTGGACGTGTGTGTTTACACACATGGATGCATGCACTATAAGGAATGCATTCTCTTCTACCTCAAATATACTTGGCATTTTTCTTCATTATCTGTTTCTTTTAAGCATTTTATCATTTAACTCAAATTAATCGCTGATGAGCCAGAAAGAAGGGAAGAAGATATTGGGCTGATAATCAAAACCTTTTCTTTCTTTGCCTGGGTGAAGAAGACCAGGCACTCACATGGGGAAAATCATGGTTTAGTTCACACAAAAAGGGCTTTGGGTTCAGTGATTGCTTAGATATCTTCTAGACCCATTCTAAGTCAGAATGTAATCCAGATTCTTAAAAAGATAATTGAATAAGATAAATGAAGATATATAATGTGTTTACGGATTTGAAAATTCAGTATTTTAGGATCTCTTTCATTTACATCTCCCCAAATTGATCTATAGATTCCACACAATATATATAAAAATCCTAGTGAACTTTTTCAGAAGTTGACAAACTGACTTATAATTTTATGATATGAAAATGCAAACTACTCATAGTAGCTAAAGCAATTCTGAAAAAGAAGAACAAAGTGGGATGACTTCCATCACCTTATTTTAAGAACTGTGACAAAAGCCACAGTGGCCAAGATGATGCGGTATTAGCATAAGGATAGACATAGATGATGAATCAAATGCTACGCAAGATCCATGCAATTGCAGGTGCCAGGGTAATTCAGTGAAGAAAAGATATGCTTTTAAAAAATGATGATGAGAGTAAACCATTTGTTAGGTATCCACAGGAGGTAAAATAAAATCCTTGACCCTCATCTTACACCATGCACAAAAATTGATTAGGATCATAAACATAGACGTAAAACCTAGAGCGAGAATCTTTGTGATCCATGGGTCAGTGAGGTTTCATCATATAACAGATACAAATCACAAACCGTAATCATACACCACAGCAATTCTACCCCTAGATAGCAGTGCAAGCGCGGGTCTACACAAAGACTTGGCAGAAAAGTTTGCAGCAGCTTTATTCGTTACAGACAAACACTGGAAACAGGTCATCAACAGAAGAATGGGTAAGCAAAATGTGGGCTATCCATACAATGGAATTCTCCTTAGGAAAAAAAAGCGACATATTGACACATGCTACAAAGGAGCAACACTCAGAACCAGAGTGGGAAGACTGATGCAAGTGGCTGCACACTGTACAATTCGTTGATGTGAAGTGTTCAAAAAGGTAAATTTCTATGGAGAGAAATCAAATTAGTGATTGCCAGAATCAGGGGTTAAGAGAGTTGACTGGAAAAGGGAAGAAGATGTTAAGGTGATGAAAATGTATTATATCATGATTATAGAGATGCTTATCTATAGGAATCAACTCATCAAACTCTGCCTTGTGCTCTATGGAAATTCTCATTAAGTTGATCTAAAATATTTGAATAAATAGTAAATAGTGAACAAAAAATCCCCTTAATGCTGTATGCAGTTAAATGAAGCCAGGTATACGTTACCTAGCAAGTGCCTGGAAAATATTAGGCTCTCAAGATGTCTTTCCTTACCTCCTTATTCCTGCCTGCCTCCCACCTTCTCTCCTCTCCTCCCTCCTTCTTTCCCTTTTTCCCTCCATTCATTCCATACTAGTTCCTGCTCAACAATTCGCCAGTGCTAATCTTCCCTAAGGTGTGAATGGCCAAGGGTATGTCAATGTGTGATTGCTCTCAGGGGTCTCTTACTGGGGAACTCTGGAGATGGTCTACCCATGGCCTCTGTGAGGGATATGTCCCAGGGGATAGAATTTTTTCTGCCTAGTAGACTTTGAAAGAAAGCTGTTATTAATTAGCCCAATGTATTCTTGGCTGGGGAAATGTAACCATTTATTTAGTAGAAAAACAAACATAAATCTCCAGATAGGCACTCTGTATTAATCAGACAAGTGGAATTTCAAGCTGTATTTCTCATGTTTAGTCTTTGTTGCTCTAGGAGTCAGGGTAGCCTTTGTGGAAAGAGCATCACCTTTTTAAGTCGAGCAGACCTCCCTTTGAATAATAGCCCCACTTGTTAGCCGTGTGACAGGGAGCTCCTCACTTTAGATTCTCATCACAATTTGATGGTTGGAAGCCAGGCATTAAAGAGAGATATGAGCTGGGCTAGGAGAAGTTCACACCGAAATAAACAGAGAAGTTTCAGTCTCCTGGGGGAGACTAGAAACTCCCGTGTGGGGCTCCGGCTGGTCAGGGGACATACGGCTGCTCTAATGAAACGGTACTTAGAATCTGCTTTTATTTTTTATGTTCTTAATTTTTATTTGTAATTGAATTTATTGGGGTGACATTGGTTAATAAAATTGTATCAGTTTCAGGAGTATAATTCTATAATACATCGTCTGTACACTGTATTGTGTGTGCACCACCCCAAGTCAAGTCTCCATCCATCACCGTTTACCCCCCTACACCCTCTTCTACCTCCCCCACCCCCTTTCCCTCTGGTAATCACCATACTGTCTTTGTCTATGAGGGTTTTTTTTTTTTTTGCTTTTATTTTTATTTTCTATTTATTCCTTAGGGGGAATGGTAATGCAGATACAAACAATAGTGAACTACATATACAGGTTAGGTACAAAATGCAAAACCGGTTAGTTGCTTTGACTCCAGTTACGTGAACTGATAGCTGTTACTAAAGATCCAGAGTATATGTCAAAAATTCTCAGACATCACATTCGTAATGTTACCTCATATTGTCCTTTCAAGGACTTCTTTATATATATTGTTTGATTGTCACAAAGGTTCTGTGACGACAGGGTCTAAGGATGCCATTTACCTGCGTTTTAATGGCAAAGGAACAGAAGCCTAGATGTGTTAAGTGGTGGCTCAGGATTCACAACTGGTCAGTAGAAAAGGCTGGCCTGGTGTTCTCATCTTTGCTGTGGCATTTTATCACTGAGTGACACTGTGTTCCCCTCAAATGTGGTTTTCAGCATCAACCCTTGTTTTAGTCTTTCTAGTCATCATCTGTGGCTCTTCAGGTGGTGTCGACATTTACAGACCTGGGTCAGGTGTTAAATGTTAGGTTATCTCCGCTTTCAGATGCAGAAACACCTGTGTGGAGGGGGCACAGCAGACCTTCACGGGGGCAGCCCAGTCTATTGAAAAGTGCGTGGGTTTTGGGGTTAGAGACATGGGCTCACATCTTAGTTGTGATGTTCTCTAGGTGGATAATCTTGTGCAAGTTTCTTATCACCACTGAATCTCCATGTCCTCATCATGCAAAGGAACTCCTACGAGCACATGTGCACAATTCCTGGCCTGTAATAATCCCCAGCAAATGATGGTTCACCTCTTCTCCTCCCCTTCCTATGTGGTTTTGGTCAAGTTTCATCTTACAAGAAAAATAATAGTCAGTAGAAGGAGTGATGAAGTCAACAGAGGAACCTAGAGGGAAACAGAGACCTGCTCTCTTATGAGGGAATGGGAGGGATTCTTTGCAGTTTATTATGGTTAATTTTCTGCCACTATTGATAATTTTGAGGAATTTTTTAAACCTGAGAGTAGCTTTTAATTCTCAACACAGAGGGTGGGAGAAAATGAGACGACTGGTTTATTTTCAGTTCTCCATCGGAACTCAGCATCTGTTCATTCTTGCTTTGTCTGCAGAAAGATGTTGCTCTTCCGTTCACATAAACACCAACATGTAACGATGGGTTTCACCCCAGGGAAAGTGCTTTGGCATGTCTGGAGGGTCTGGGATGTAAGTGTTCATTTTCTCACGTGCTGGAAGGAGTTTGGAGATTATATGGCACAACCTTTTCATGTTACAGGTGAAGGAAGTGCAACTCGAGAAGGAGAAAGGTCTTGTCCAAACTCAGCCTGGGAGAATTGAGTGTAACCTTCCCGCTTCCCTGAAGCCCCTCCTGTGGACGCACTCGTTGACCCCTTAATGAAGAAGGGAAATCTCAGCAGTAATGCTCTGACATCGTTCAATAAGCCTTCTTAGAACTTTATCGCAGTGGGAACTCATCCATAAGAAACAAAACTAATTAGAAGTTTATGGTAGGAGCTTTACTTACTTCAAAGAGCTACTTCTATGCACAATTCATTTGTTTAGCAGCCCTTTTATCTCTATAGGAAGGTCCATGGATGGACTTCCAGGGGACTACGGAGCCCGGAAAGTAAATATGAACCTTTCTGTGTGTTTCCCGATGAGACGGTCAGGTGGAACTTAGAGCCCCCTGCCACCACCCCGAGTCAGCCCAACACCACCTCCATCAAAGGCTGTTCTACAGAGTAACAAAGAATCATTTCTCGACTACCTTTGGTTTTGAATTGGTGAAACTGCTAGACATTTATTAGACCTCGAGCACTCATTTGATTGTGTGTGGTCATCGGCACAGACTGGGAAACCGGCAGTGGGAGCTCCTACAACCCACCTCCTCCCCTGCAGCCTGGTCAGGCAGTGCTGACTGACTCGGGAACCCCAGCCTTGCCCCGGCCCCCATCCCTTCCACCCCAGAGCCCTGGTCCCTAACAGTCAGCAACATATGGATTCCAAGCCTTCTGCTTCCCCGATATCATCTCAGGCTGCATTACAAAAACATTACTTCTCTTATTACTTTCTTTTCTTCCTACTTAAGGGAGTTCTTCTAGGGTTATTTTGCATTACAAATGATTTGTTATTTAGGTGGTGACTTCAAAACCTTACACTGGAACAATCCGTGACTTCAGTGTGTGTGCGTGCGGGTGCACACGCGTCTTTATCCGTGGACCTCTCTGACTTCCGGATTGGTTGCTGTCTCCTTCCCTGGGATGATCCTTTTCCAACTTGCCCTGCTCTTTTCTAAATGAAGACAAATGCAACATAATCCCCTTTGGGAATAATTAATCCACAGCTATTTTGGATACCTCATATTTTTATCAGTGGCAATTGGAACTGAAAAATAAGGACAGACATGACTTTTTTTGTGTGTGCTACCATAGGGATTACAGTTTCATTTCCTGTCCCCCACTGTTTGCTAAGCCCCCACTATGTTCAAGGTGCAGGGATACGAGGAAAAACCCCACAAGTCTTGCCTTCCACCCAGTGAGCATTTCATACATGTATACATTGTCGAGCAGCCAGATGGACAGTTTAGATTTCTCAAGTCTCAAACGTAATTAACATTCCTTATTTGAAAGTTTTAAAATGTGAGGGAGAGGGCAGCTGCCTGCCTGCTGGTCCTGATGAAAAACCCCTAATGTGCCGGGGGTGCTGTTAGGAGCCTTCCTCCTCGGGATGCCAGGGCCTCAGAGGGCCTGCCAAGATCAGCAGAGGTCTGGACTGCTATGCTGGTGCTGAGAGCCATCCTTGTGTCTCCCCAGCCTCCCAGGCTGGCATGCCCATCCGCCTCCCCACTCCGCCTGTCCAGAGCCCTGCCTCTGCTTTATTTGCTGAGCTGGGCGTCTGTTCTCATGCAGGCTTCTGGGAAGAACCTGGTGGTGTGTGCTTGGTCATGGCTCCTGTGTAAAGTGCAGCAGTTGGTTAATTTTTCTGCATTAGGTCTTTTGGCAAAAGGACATGGTAAGCCAGTTTTATCACGACAGCCTTTCCACTTGCTGAAGTGTGGAATTCCAACTTCCGAGCTGCAGGCCGCCTAAGAAGCAGAGTCCTTTCTGTCCTGTTAAACTACTGGAGAGATGTTAGGGGTCCGTTTGAGAAATGGCACCTAGAGGGATGAAACATTCAGGAAGCCCCCTGACCCGAAGGAAGCACTCCGAACACCACAACCAGGCACATCCCGGGGTTGTCTCGCCTTTCCTACCTCCCATCTCATCTTTCCTTCTCTTCCTGCCCTGAGCACTTCACCTGTTTTGAATGCCTTCCACCATGTTCTTCCTCAACGCCAGGAGATTACACCACGTCAGCTCGGGCAGGACTGTGCCCCTCTTCCCGGTGGCTAACTCCCGATTGTTCATCCTAATTCTCTTTGTCTCTTTGCCTCTTTTCTGTTAGCAAGCTCTCTAAAACCTTTCAGAGGAGATAAATATGCTTGCTCTGTACTCTATCACCTTTTGTTCTCCCTACCCCATGTAAAATGTGTTCATCCCATTTAAAGCAATTGCTTATTTTTCCTTGTAAGCTCTTAACAAATGAGACCCCGTTCCCAGTCCAGAACTCCGGAAGTGTCTGTTGGATACGTGCAGAAGGAAGATAAGATAGATACTAGGAAATATCTTGGGTTGTAGAGTCAGAACCCCACCTTTCTAGCTGGGTGATCTTGGGTAAATTACTTAATGTGTCTAAATCCGACTCCTCGTTTTACATCGGCGATGGCATCACCTTCCTCGTCGGACTGTTGTAAAGATTAAAAGGGAACTTCAGGAGGTGAGGGATCTGCTTGTAGCATAGATGGCGGTGCCGTTTTCCTGGCTGTATACTCCTCTCCAGGCTCATCAAGTTGGCTGTATGAACTGTGTACAGCTTTTGGTATGTCCACCATTCCTCAGTGAAGTGGTTTAAGAAAATTAAAAGGCAATAGATGTTATTCCTAAATATTAAAGCGATTTGCATGCGGTAGGCAGCACCAATTTTTAAAGGTATCCCTTGTCTTCTCCAGGGATCAAGGACACAGGATCCTCAAATTCGGGCTAATGGAAGCTGATCAAGAGCCATGCAAATATAAGCACTTACTTTTATGAGCACTTATTGAACATCTACTGAGGGCCCATATACAATTACTTTACGAGATACGAATCGAGATCTCCATTCTTTGCCTGAGAAAACAGAGTCTCAAGGAGAGTCACTTTCCCAAAGCCACAAAGGTTGTAGACTAAGAATTTGAACCCATGTTTGTCTTGTTTGCTCTTTCACAATCGGGTGATTTTAACCAGCCCCCTCCCAAGGGACCTGTGGCCATCTCTGCAGACATTTTTTACTGTCACACACTTGGGGGAAGAGGTGCTGCTAGACAGCCTGCCATGCGCCCAAATGTCGGTCATGCTGAGGCACAGCAACCCTGGCCCGGCTTCATGCATCCAGGCTTCCCTGCTTTCATCGCAAAGATAAGATGATATTTCCTGAATGTGGCTTGGACGGTGTGGAGGCTTATCAGAGGCCAGTACCATTCAAGAAGGTCTTTTGTGCTGATAAATTCAAACAACTCTGTGACCTGTAAAAAGTGGTAGAATACAAAGGCTGTGCAGACATTTACACATTGCACAACCCAGTTATAACTTTGGCCTGTGTACGGTTCAAACACTCCACACCCAGCAATCTCAGCTGTGGGAGGAAAGCAGGGGGTCAGGGGCAGAAGGAATGCAGGCAGAGGTTAGTCCCCCCTCCCACCCTACTTATTAGCTCTCAGTCCTTGGGAAATATAACTGATCTCCTAGGATCCATTTTCTACGTCTGCAAAACGGGGACAATGATGCCTGACTCGGTGTCCATGCGAGGGTCCCGTCAAACAGCGCAGTAGACTGAGTAGCAATGTAAATGGCACAAGCCGTTCTACGTTAGCCCCAGATGAGCCTGCACTTTGACTATGGCCCTTTGCCTCATCCTCCGCATGAACCTAATGTTGACTCCTAAGCTCGTGCGTGCTCTTCTCTCTCTGTCACCTTCCCAGCACTTACCTTTGCTACGCAGAATTGGTACCTCTGGAATTGACGGTGGCAACTTTCCTACTCCCTTGGCCCCCCCAACAGATGGTGACAAGTGATGCTTCACTTGGGTAAACATTCCCTCACATTCTTTTCCCCACTGTTTCCTGTCACCCTCTTTTCTCCAGCTACGGAGTGGAGATTTCTCTGCTCTCAATGGGTGGACAGAGTGGGTACCTTCAGAAAGAAAGGATACTGAGGACATTTGCTCTTTCTGGTCATCTTCACCCTACACCAGCTGGATCTCCTCATTTGCTCTGTCTTTCCATGTCAGAGATTTAATTGCATAAAATGCCACTTACCCAGACCTCCAACATGCCACGATCTTTGCTAAGCAGCACTTTATATGCTGCAGCCTGTGTTAGCATGACATCCAACAGGATAGTCAATAAATGTCTGTTACGTGAATGTCATAGAATAATCTTATGAACAGATTATGGACGGAATTCCACATCCATACTACGCAGAGGCTCAAAGAGGCTAAGGAACCTCCTGAGGTCACACAGTAGCTCTGGAGGCAGACCCCAGTTGCCAGACTCCAAGGCTCACATTCCTAACGAAGACCCGATGCTGGTGCATGATGGGCAGGGGGGGCACGGACCAGCTCGGTGGGAGCCACTCACCAAGCTGGCTGTAAGGACATCCCATTTTCTCTGACTCTGAAAACGCCTCTTTCAAATATTCACCTGCTCAAACGGATACTTACTAAGTTTCTACATATTCCAGGAATTGTGCTGCTCTGTATGGGAGTAAGAAAAGCAAACTAAAACTCCTGCCTACATAGAGTTTACTCGCCAGTGAGGTGGAGGGTGTTGGTCCTTGAACAAAGAAACATTTATAATATACAAATGCTGAGTGTTACCAAGGAGACGAATGGGTTGCTCAGGCAGAGAATAAAGGAGTTAGGCTGGAAAGCCTCACAGAGCAGGTGGTTTTTATTCATCTATTTTTTAAAATCTTCACCTGAAGATATATTTTCATTGCTTTTAGAGAGAGAGAGAGTAAGGGAGACTGAGAGAAAAACATCGATTGATTACTTTCTCACATGTGCCCTGACCAAGGAGCAAACCCACAACCTAGGTATGTGCCCTGACTGGGAATTGAACCTGTGGCCTTTCAGTCTATGGGATGATGCTCCAACCAACCGAGCCACACCAGCCAAGATGAGCAAGTGGTATTTAAACTCTGAAGAACAAGAAGTCAGCCATGCAAGGTCTTGGGAAGTATGACTAGAAAGATCTGTTTAAAGAAGTAAAAAGAGGCTAGCATGCCTGAAGTGTAGCAGATGGAGGAGAGAGTACAAATGCATGGGAATGACATCATTCTGATTTTTTTCTGCTATATAAGATGCAAGATGGCCCAGAAAGTTGGGCACTTTATCATTATTAGGTATTGTAGGTTGCAGCCTGGCCCCCTAATATACACAGCCCTGGTACCTATGAATATGACCTTATTTGGAAACTGGGCCTCTGCAGTATAATTCAGATGTAAATTCAGATGTAAATTCAGATGAGGCCATGCTGGAGCACAGTGGGCCCTGAACTGCTAGGACTGATGTTCTTAGAAGAAGAGGAGGAGATCCGAGCTGATAGACCCACAGGGAAAAGAAGGCCGTGTGAAGATGCAGACCCCAGGCAGAGAGCCCTGTGGTGCTGCAGGCAGTGACTGGAGTGTGTAGCTGCAGGCCGAGGAAAGCCAAGGGTTGCCAGGCGTCACCCGAAACTAGAAGAGAGCATGTTTCTGCCATGGCCTCCATTTCGGACTTCCGGCCTCCAGGACTGTGAAAGAATACATTTCTGTTGTTTTAGTCACCCAGTTTGTTGTAGTACATTAGGGTGGCCCTGGGAGAGTAATACAGGTACCCATTATTGGCAGTGATTCCGGCAAATGATCATGGTCTATGAAACCGAGGACCCCGGCTCATAAATCGGCCATGTCTGAGGGCTTCCCCTGGGTCCCTCAGCTGGTGACAGAGGGACCCCACCTTTTTGACCACCGCAACTGAAAGCTTTCCACTCTTCCAGAAGGGCTCCGTGCCTGTTCTCCACAGTGGACTTTGTCAGAAGCCATGACACCTCGAAGGCTGGCAGTCACATGGACCTAGCAGCAGAAGCAGTGGGCAGGCCCGTACTCGGCCTCAGCCCCGACTGCAGCACGAACTGAGCAGTTGGTTATGTGTCTTGGCCCCGCAAAAGGCATTCCCACTGCCTCAGCTTATTGGCGCCTTGTCTTCTTCCAGAAGGGTTACTCCCAGTTCCTCAAATGTCCTGCAATTGAGAAAAGGGGGGAAGCGGGGTTATGCAGACTGCATCCTCTCTGTGGGGAGGTTTGGATTACCCCAACATGGACTTCAGATGATTAAGGAAAAAAAATAAAGTTTCATTTGCCCCACGGTGCCTCTTTGCTTGAACAAGTGTTCCTCATTAACGAAATAAGGTTTTTTTTTCCACCCTGAGTAGCAACTGCCTCTTCTTGCTAGCACAAAACTCTTTGTCTAAAGCATAGTTTTAAAGAATTGAAAGGGAATATGTTCTAAGGATAGTCAGGAGTTCACTGCTGGCAGGGGAGTCCTCCAGGATGCAGATGGCAGGCGTGGGTTCGGATAGACTGCGTGCTCTGCAGGGCTGGTTACCTCTCTGAGAGTGACCACTCCCAGTTCACAGAGTCTGGACTCTGTGAAATCACGTGTCCAGGGCTCGCAGAAGTGTCTGCCATTCTTAAGCACTTGGTCAAGCGCCCTCATTGTATGACGGATGTATGGGGGCTTAGGCATTCACTGAGGAAATGGGAGCTGGTGAGAATGGCTTCTTGGCACCCGAGACATTTCCTAGGGTAGACGAGTATTGCGTGAGGATGCACAGGTACATGGCTGCTGTCCGCAGTCCCACACAAAGGCATCTAGATTCTCTTTTGGTGGCAGAAGAGAAGAAGGAGAACATTTGTCTGGATCTCTCTGGCAATTCCCTGCTTCCCCAGGAAGCTGCCAGCGTGGCGGAGTCGGAGACATCTCCCCGCTTACAAGTTGACAAGGTGGTGTGCCAAGTTGACAAGGCGGCGTGCCAAGGTTTCCTGGATGTTGGCAGGAGGCATGACGGTCCCGGATCAGTGACAAAGGACTTTATTACTCCTGGCAGAGCAACCAGGGTGAGCTTGGTGAGGTGTGTGTCAGCTACCCCTTTCCTGGATCCCGCAGGGCAATGCGGAGAGAGCCAGGTGTCAGGCACGAGTCATAGGGTGTGTCACAAAGGAGGAATCCTAAGCTTGGACAGCCAGCCTTTTGCTCCAGAGAGAGACGCTGTATCTCCTAAGCCTGTTTGCTATACTTCCTTGACAAGACAGTACCCCTACTCCCAAGGTATGCAGGAATGTGTAAGGAAAGTTACCTGTTCCTACTTGGTGTTAAAATGCTAAGGTACTAGTAGTAGTTGAGAAACTGCCCCATGCCACTTAGTTCTCTTCCTTTTTTTTTTTCCAGCCCCATTTCTGCTTTTTGTTCAGACAGGAGTGTGAAGGAGGAAAGAACACTGTCCTTGGAAGTTGGAATAGCTGGGGTTGCTGGTGTTAAATTGCAATCTGCCTCTGATTCGTTATGAAATCTTGGGCAAGTGACTCACCATGCCTGGGCCTCAGTCTTTCCATCTGTGAAGTGGGGATGAGAATGTCTGCCTGACACAGCAGAAAGAAATTTGGTGCCTAATAGGTGCTTGAAGAACACTGCCTACATTTGTTAGAATTGGCCTGCCGTTGCATTCTTGCCCAGGGGTCAGCAGAGAGGTACATGAACTTTATTTCAATGCTTGTGTCTCTGTGAAGAGGGTGCCAGGGTAGAGGCTGGCCTGTGAGCGAAGCTGCAGGAACAGAAGCTGGCTTTCCCCAGGCTCCCTTCTGGGCTCCTTAAGGAAGAAAGCTCGCTGGTGAGCAGGCTGGCCTCTCCTCAGCCTGAAGTGAGGCATCTTTTGGACTTCTATGCGGAATGCATAGCCTATGACCTATGAATATTCCTCTGTGTTTTCCATTTCACCCTTATGAATCTCATGCAAAATATCTTCCACACCCACCCTGCTCCTCCCTGGCCTGCTTTCTGCATCTTTTTCACCTGCCCAGGGCCGGCCTCTCAGATTTTTTTCTTAGCTGCCTCCTTGACTGCGTAGGCAAGCTTTAACTCACTGATAGCACCCCTTCTTCCTCCCGTCCCTGCGATTCCTGTCTTTCCGAATGGGCCTTCTCCAGCCTCTGGGGGCGAGGGCGGGAAGCAGGCTCACTGCTCCACGCTGGGCTCCCGGAATGCATGGGTAGGCAGCCGCATTCCTCCCAGTGGGCTCACTTCTGCTGCGCCCCTTTCTGTTGTCTTTGACGTCCCAGGCCAAGAGAACACACTCAACCCTTGACTCCTTGACGGGTCCGGAGTCGAAAAGAGTTGGAGGGTTGCTGATCATGAGGGCTCTGACTTCACCCGCACCCTCATGAGGAGTGGCCCTGCTCCGTGGAACTGCCCCTGTCTCCGCAGTTTCCTTGTTACCGTCCTGGTGGGTGAGCGCCTGGACAGAGCGATGCGGCCCCTCGGCCCCTGTACTGAAATCTCCCTTCCGATGGTTAGCTGGTCTTTAGTGTCACAGCCCTTTTCATAATGACTGCTGAGCCCTGGAGAAGGGGATACAGATGGAAAATGTCTGTTCACTCAAACAGAAGTAACCATCAGTAAGCCACCCATCCACCCACCTGTCCATCCACCATCCATCCAACCAACCATCTGTCTGTCTGTCTTGGATGTTTTATTTTAGATGACCTGTGGCATTGAGGATGAAAGTCTTTATTGTTCTTTTTCTTTTTCTTTATTTAATCTGGGGAGGAGAATTGGTATGGTTCAAAGTTTTACGGACATTACTTACTTTCCAGCTTCTAGAAAATCCTAGCATCCGTGGCATCTACTCTTCTGCCACACATGTAGAATATTTGTTCTGTGGGCTTTCGATCAGCACTGATCATTATCCATTGGCCATTCGTGCTTCTGGTATTAGAATATTGGAAGCCTCACTCAGAACTTTTTATTAACTAGAAACCTTCCATTTCAAAAATGCAGTTTTATTTTGCCTAAAGCAGCCGGGAGGCCAGAGGATTTCCCACTCTTTTGCTGTTTCCAGTGGAGGCAGGAGATGGGCCGATGGCGCCCACATCACTGTGTGCTCTCAAGAGGAGGAGCAACACCAAGGCATGCAAGCAGACACTGGGCGGCCAAGTGGCCTGGCAGCATGGGGGACAACCCACTTCAAAGAGGGGGCTCAGGAGCAGTGAAGGGCACGCCCCAGTTCTGAGGAGCCCTGCCTTTATCAGAGCGGTAGCAGGCAGTGGGTGCTGGGTCCCAGGGCAGGACAGGATGGAAAACTCCTTTTCTGAGCAGGGTCTCAAGTATTGAACTGAAGGCTCCTTACACCCCCTTCCCAAGGTCTCTGGAGCAGGCCTAGAGCTTGTGGGGGCACGCAGCCTGAGCCCCACAAAGAGAGGCAGTGTGAAGTTTAGAGGGGCTGACGGAGGGCTCCTCCGCGGGCCTGTGAAATTGTGGAAGAGTTATTTCCATGCACTGACTCTTTTTTGTTACATAACATAAAGACAGAGTGTCAGCCACCAGAATAGAAACAAAATAGGTTGTTGGTAACTTACTGAAATATTTCATTTCTTGAAAACTTCCACACGGGATGATGGGGTGCATTTGTTAAGTCGCGCCTTTTGCCTGGCCCAGTGCAGTGAGCAGGGACGCTGGCTGAAGGAACGCATAAGAGGACCAAACTGTAGAGAGTGTCACGACTGTGGATCCACTCTTCTGTCCAAGGAACCTTCGCAGTCTGGGTCGTTTTCCAGTGGGGAAGACACGATCCCTTCCTTTCTCCTTAGTCATCCAGAGTCCTTGGTTCAACGTCCCTCCCTTCACCTGTCCTTCCTTCCACCCCTTTTTATTGAAATCTGGCCTCAAAAAGACACAGCTATTGATTACTTATTATCCTAGTGTGATTGTAAGTTGCTGATTCTGCAGCCTCGGGAGCACTTCCTTCATTTCTCCCTGGGGATGAATGACATACTTCCTCCCAAGGACCAGATGTCAGGAGGCAGAAGCGGGTAGAAAAACTGAGGGTGGCCTCTGACCAACAGGAACCAAACCCCTTCCTGGCTCCCCCATATCTCCCCCGCCCGCCTTCAGGCACTTCTTCGCACCTAAATCTTCTCATTTGCAAAATATGTTGGTTCTATCAACCCCAGATGGTTTTAGAGAATAAAATAGCAAAAAGCAAACATTCTTAGCACATGATAAATGCTCAAAATGGTAATTATTGTTATCACTATTGTTATTACCACCATCAATATTAGGAGCTAGGTTAAAAGGATGAAAATAATCAAGTCATGAAACTCTCTAAACATACTACATTTTATTTGAAAACTTCAGAAAGGGCGTGCCTTGACCACACTGAAATACTTTGGAAACCGCCTCTAAAAGATGATCGTAATGTACGTTTGTGCTTCAAAGATCACAGAGAGCCCTGGCGATACAGCAGTTCCTTCGAGAACACTGACAACAAAGCGAGGAAGCCCCAGCCGGGGAGTCGAACAGCAAAGGAGCGATCCCAACACACAGAAAGGCCCACACACTGGACACGCACCCTCTGCATGCAAGGACACGGTTTTCCCTGACTTTCATGCTGGAGGTTAAGTTCTGGAGACAGATATATCTGATTCGGATTGGGGTTCAAAGGCTACGACGTACTAAACACTCTGAAGTGTCGGTGGTGTTGGGGTTTCTAATTTCTGGATGTGCACGTTGGAGCTTCTCACCAACTACAGGACGGCTGGACCTGCAAAGGTTCCCCCTGAGATTCAGGCAGCCAGAAGTTCAGGTGGCATTTCATTACCTGAAAGGAAAGACCCAGGTGTGCGAGCAATAGCCAGAGAGTTAGAAAACGGCCGCCCTCTTCTCTTATATACTCCTCCTAAGTGCTTCCTGGCCCCTGCTGGGTGCCCCCTGCCTTCTACCCACTGAGGTGACAGCAAGGAGGACCCGTCGTCTGCCTCCGAGGTGCTCATGGTTGAATGAGAGAATTGAGTTCACAATAACACACGCGGCACATGCTTCTCAGGCGAAGTGCAAAGGGTTACGGAAGCATGGTGCGTGTGGCTGCCTGAGCTTCTAGGGATTTGGGGAATGCTCCTCAAAAACAGGTTGCCGTGGACTGAATGTTTGCATCCCCCCAAAATTCATATGTTGAAGCCTCGACCCCCATTGTCATGGTCTTTGGAGATGGATCCTTGAGGAGGTCATTAGGTTTCAATGTGGTCATGAGGCTGGGGGCCTCATGATGGAATTACTGTCCTTAGAAGGAGAGGCAGCAGAGGGTCCTCTCTCTGCCACGGGAAGACCATGAGGAGGTGGCTGTCTGCAAGCCAGGAGGAGGGCTGTCACCCAAGCAGTCTCCTGGTCCACGAGCTTAGACTGTCAGCCTCCAGAATGGTCAGAAATAAAAGTGTGTTGGGTAGAACACCCAGTCGGTGGCATGTTGCCATAGCAAACCAAGCAGACGAAGGCAGGGGCGACATTTGATTGTGCTCCTCTAAGAACACAGACGCATTCAACAGGCCAGAAGGAATATTTTCAGCAGAGGGGACAACACGTTGGCACCACACCTGACTTTTTAGATCCCTTTCTGGTTGGACTATATAATCAGAAGAAAGAGGGATGATAAGGGACCAGTTGTGAAGGGTTTTGTGCCAAGTGGAGGAGTTTGGCTTCAAAATATGGGCACATGAGTGGGCTTCTCCCAACTGAGGCACAGCCCCTGTTCCGCGGCTTCCGCGCCCTCCTCTCTGTCACAGTGAACTGCGGTCTCACAGTGCTGAGGGCTAGTTTTCTGTTTGTCCGTTCTGCTGAGTAGAGAGTTCCTTCAGGTCACGGATGCTGGGCTTTTTCTTATCTATTTCTGAGGGGCCCCAAACAATGCCTGACACCCAGAAGGAGCTCAGTAGGTAACTACTGAATGAGTATACGGATGAGACCTGTGAGCAGAGGGGGCACTTCAACGGCAGCCCTCGTGGAGCTGAGAGAAGAGCTTTGTGGGCGGCGAGAGAAACAGGCATAAGGGCCATAAGGCTTGGTAGACTTGTGTGCTTCCAAAGACACAAGAGGGGGTGTGGTCTATGAGGACGCCGGAGAGAAGTTTAAAGATACAGGACTTGAATGCCAGCTTTGGGAAGCACGGACTTCTAGTTCTTCCACTGCTTCAAGCAAGTCTCTAACAGCAGGTGGGCTCACAGATGGCCCCCCAGTGAGTCCCCACCCTCTGGCGCTCACTTCTCTGCGTGACCCCTCCCACTGTGAGTGGCAGGACCTGTGACTCGCTTCCAGTCGGCAGAATGCGGCAAAGCTGGCGTATGTCGCTCCCCAGATCAGGCTGTAACAGGCTGGGCTTTCGGTCTCGCCTGCCCTTTCTCTCACCTGCTTTCCTCTCTGGTGAAGCTGGCTGCCGTGGCGTGAGCTGCCCCATTGGTGAGGCCACGGGACAAGGTGCTGAGGATGACCTCTCACCAACAGCCAGATGGGAATGAAAGCCACCCATCCGACCATCTTCCAGAAGTAAATTCTGCCAACTACCACATGGGCTGGGAGCCTGTCCTTCTTCAGCAGAATGAGATGCCTGTCTGGCACCTGGACTGCAGCCTGCGAGAGACCCTGAAGCCCAGGGCCTGGCTGAGCAGCACCTGGCCTCCCGGTCTGGAGGGACTGTGAGACACTAAGGGCATGTTATTTTAAATCACCAAGTCGCATAGCGAGAGACAGCTCGTGCAGTGGTGTTCCAAAGAGTGCTGAGACAGAAACGAGTGTGTGGGAATGAAGAGACACCCCTGTGTGGCCTCGCCATTGGCCACCTGCTTCCTGGAGCCTGGGGCCCGGCAGGTCTCTGGCCAGCCTGTTGCGATGTTAGCCTAGACCCACGGCAGACAACTCTGGCTTTGCGGAACTTGGGAAAGAAGCTTCTCCTAGAATAAGCCAGTGGACCCGAGTATTTGCTCCAACCCTCACAGTCCCTAACAGGAGCACCCTGTGGAACCATCTGGGATCACACTGAAATAGGAGCCCGACTTGCATTTCCGTCGATAGCGCAAAGAACGGGGGCTCTTGGGGAGCTGCAGCAAGGGCCTGGCTGGCCAGACGCAGGCAGGAGTTTAAGAAAAATACAGTATCATCGAGCTCATTCACAAAATCTGTTTTTCATTCTGTGCTTCCTTGGGTCTGAAAGAATGTGAAGAGAAATGCTGCAAATAGCACTTGTCTTTTTCTCTTTCTCTTCTGTTTGGTATCTGAAGTTCAGCTGAAGGACTTGCTCAGGAGTCCACTTGCTTACATCCCATGTATTAAGCATTAGAGAAATCCTAAAACCTAGTGAATGCCAGGCATTTCTTCCCGATTCTCCCTTAATGCACTTCTTTTTTGTTTTTATAAAGATTTTATTTATTTATTTTTAGAGAGAGGGGAAGGGAGGGAGAAAGAGAGAGAAACACCAATGAGTGGTTGCCTCTCACACGCCTCCTACTGGGGACCTGATTCATAACCCAGGCATGTGCCCTGACTGGGAATGGAATCAGTGACCCTTTGGTTTGCAGGCTGGTGCTCAATCCACTGAGCCACACCAGCCAGGGCCCTTAATGCACTTCTGAACTTGCCTAAAACATTGGGATTATTTCTCCAGTCATGTCTAGTTGATATTTTAACATTTTACTTAGAATTTTAGTGTCTGAATTTTGCTCCAAGTGAAGTATTTGCATCTGAAGCTGTGCTTTAGGTGTACTGCAAATGCTGAGGAACTTTCCTCCAAACTGCACACACGAATTGTTTTTATCTCTTTAACACACAGGGTTGTAGGTAAGGTTAGATTTTCAAAGCACAAAAAGAGGTTCAGTGAAAAAATAGTAAAAAATGTTTTAAAGTGTCCCCCCCAACACTGATTTTCAATGTCTCCAAAACATACTGGTCATCTCTACCATGGCTGTTTATATTCATGTTAACATTAAACCAATATTTATCCATGTAATTTATTGAGTAATTGCCTTACCCCAGGTGTCTGGGTGAATGTATTTCACACCGCAGCTTGCTGTCCCATCAACGCAAACCTGTCCTCCGCCCCTAGTGGAGAGCGACACGGGCTGTCAAGGCAGACAGCCGAGACCTCCCAGATCCTGCTCTGCAGCCCGAGTGGGCAGGTGGACGACGTTGTGGTCAGTGTGACATGCCACAAGGCTCACAGCAGTCTCCAGGGACTGCTCCTCCCAACTGGGGTAACTACAAGTCCCCCTTTCATTCTTAAGAAGATCCACCGAGCTTGGAAGATAAATTATAGAGTTCACCCTCCTTAAGGCTAATTTGCCAATGGTTGTACATGTGTGAAAAGAAGTGCCTTTTGGTAAAATCAACCACATTTTCCGCTTTCACTTAAATGTAAACTAAAGCTGATTATCAACATCGATATGTTTGATTTATATATTCTTAGTTAGTTACTTTCTAGGGGCTCACTGTGCCATAAATTGTTGGCAGTTTTCTAATTGTCTTGACCAATATGTAAGATTAGTCTTCCCAGGTCGGGGAAAGTGATCTTTGGTTGACTCACTTCCCCCAGCTCTGGCTGGGTCCCGGTTGCCATGAAAACATGCATCATTGGCAAGCATAAGTATCTGCTTTCCTATATGGAGACGATGACTATTGTGAATTTCTGGGGAGGGAACCTACCACCCACACTGTACTTTCTTTTACTTTTCTCTCCTCTGAGGAATAACTGTGAATCAAAGAATAGCTCCATGGAAATCAGAGCTGAACTAGCCTATAAATCACACTTGTCATCGTTTCCCCAAACTCCGGTTGATTTATGGCACACCCTGATGCCTCTCTGCTATGGCCACCCCATTCTCATGATGGGAAATCACATACACACACCATCAGGGACTACTTACGTGCTATAAAAAGGGAGAAACGCAAACAAAATGGAATCAAAGTTGGAGAGCACTGAGTCACGTATGGGGTGCAAATGCATCAGCGGAAAATCTGGGGGATGCTGGAGATAAATGTTCACACTATGGAGAGCAAGGGGGAACTATTGTTTGGTAAACACTGGATTATCTTGGCTAATGGAGAATGGAGAGGCATGCAAATGCAGAAATAATTGAATGCTTGTCTCTAGGTACAAAGATGCTCCCATGACTTCATCCTTGGACACTGAACTGGTTACTTCTTAGTAGAGTGGTGAAGATTAGCTCCCTATCGGAGCTGAGCAAAGGTTTCCCCATTATGTCAGTAGCAAGATGTGTTGGGGAAAAGCTAAGAGCGTGGCGAGGGAAAGGAAGAGAGCTAGAGGAAGGGGGGCTGACCATATCCATGTTCAACAAGGTTAAAATTGCAGAGCTAGGATTCAACTTCCAGCATCCATCAGCACTACTCCCAGAACACAGTTCCTCCAATGAGTGGAATGTCCTTCATAAAAAAAAAAAAAAAAATCTCCAAGTCCCATGTATTCCAGAAATCTGTCTGGGACAATTTTCTAAAGTATTTCCACAAAGAGAAACAGTCAATGATGAAGTCATGGGGGAAGCTAATGTAAAACCTAATTGCCCTCCTTTTGGGCTGCCATGAATTTTCTCGCTCTCCAGAATCAGCTAAAACCCATCAAAGCAGCGTGGGGAACGGGCAGAGACAGAGCGAGAGGGAGCCGGGCCGGCCTGCCTTTGCCAGGGCGGCTCTGTTTCTTCCAGCAGCCTGTCTTTTCCAATTGTGGATGACTTCACTGGTGCTGTTTATTGGGAGATGATTTCGCACTCGTGGGTCTTCTCCCTTCACATGTTCTGCCACTTAAATCATTTCATTTTGCCTAGTTACTTGTCATCACTTTGGGAATGGAGCACAATCTCCAGGGCAGATGGACTCGAGTTCAAATCCTAGTTCTCTCTGTCTCTTGTAAACTCCGAGACCTTGATCAAATTGTCTAATCTTT
>PVKU01001578.1:133838-288210 GCA_004027475.1 Anoura caudifer
CTTCCTTCCCTCCTTCCTTCCTTCCTTCCTTCCTTCCTTCCTTCCTTCCTTCCTTCCTTCCTTCCTTCCTATTCATCTATCTTATCTGCCAAAATGGAGATTTATTGTAAGGAATTGGGCCATGCAATTGTAGAGGCTTGGTAAATCCAAAGTATGCGGAGTACAGACTGCTGGGAGGCTGGAGACCCCGAGGACTCACACTCCCAGTCCAAAGGCAGCCTGCTGGCAGAATTGCTTTTTGCTTCAGCCTTCAACTGACTGGATGAGGCCCACCCAGACTGTGAAAAGTAATTTGATTTCCTCAAAGTCCACCAACTTAAATTGTTCATCTCATCCAATAGATGCGTTCACTAAAACATCTAGAATAATGTTGGACCAAATATTTGGGCACCGTGGCCTGGCCAAGATGCCACATAAATTTAACCACCATGGTGTGTATGTATTTAAAATTAGGAGCTGAGTAGCTCGTTATATCATCGAATAATTATATGTATTAAATAATTATAGGCGGTATAGACTTCCTAATACCTTTAGAGTAGTCACTGAAGTTGTATGGAAAAAATGTTCAGTGATTTTGGCTGCTCACACCAGACCCCACATTCTGGACCTTTCGAAATCTGTTCCACTCTGGTTGTCTGTGCCAAATCTTGAGTTAAGCAAAAACTCCTTTCTCCAGCTGACCTGAAGCAAGTCTTAGGGGAAAAAAAGATGAAGCATGTCTAGGCAAGATAAATACTGAAGAGAAAGGAAATCCAGTCCCTTTCTCCTCAAAGAGACATGTGACCTCTTCTGGAACCATAACCTCCTTCTTTTGGCTTCAGTGGCATCAGGCCACAGCTTTGGTGGGGACACCATGTAGCTTTGTCACTGTGCTCAGGTCTCTGGGCCTTCTCGGTGTGGGCGGTGGGCTGCTGGTTCCAGTCCCACTGAGCCACGTGGAGCCTGGTTTGCACCCAGGGCAATCTCTAGGCCCCCTCACAATGAGCCTCTTACACATACTCGGATGGGCTCCGTCCAGAGGGCCCTGGATGGAGTCACTGACATTGCGCATCTGCGGTACAAGTCCCTTTGGTTCACGAGGCTCACTTTCCACAGCTGCCTCTTGGCTTTTGAGGCACTGGTCTTGGCTTCCCCACCGTGTCTCTCTGAGGACGTGCCTCTTGATGTCACTGCATTGTGTATGGCTTTGACCACCCAAGTAAGCTGCCTCCGGAGGAGAATTTGTTTGAGAAAATGCTATGCTTCCCTGGTCTTCGCCCTGCCTCTGGCTTTTCACTTTCTTCCTGGTGCCAGCAGCCATCTTAGAAGAAAAAGCTGATGTGGAATGAGATGGGACACGTTAGATAGCTTGGTCTCTGGATATTTCAGGTGGTCTAAAAGCAAGGATTCCAGCCTGAGTGCTTGTGCGTGGGTTGCCCCGTGTAGCAGGTTTCCTGAAGAGGCCCATATCCCAATGCTTCTCTGAGGTGTTTCTACTCTTCAGCTTTCCCTCCTCTGTTTGCAGTGTGTGTGGGAGTGGAGGGCTTTCGTTCTCATCTCCGCGTGGCTCTCGCATGCCTGTGCTGTCCTCCTAAGTTGCCTCCTCTCTCTCCTGCTGGACCTTCTAACAAACGCTTCCTCATTGCACAACGTTTCACTCAACTGTAGCTCCTTCCAGGATGCCTTCCTGGAAGGTACCCTCTTTTCTCCTCTGTGCTTCCATAGAATCTGTATGTCACTATTGCAGTTGCTAATCAATTCGTGTAATCATTAGATACGTGTTTCTCCCTGCTCCGCTGTCTGCTCCCAAAACAGGGAATGGGGAGTCTCCACATGTAAATTTCCACCTTCTAGCCCAGACAGCAGCAGAGAAGACCCTTCATAGAAGTTTGTCAGATGGCGGGATGGACGGATGCAAGGGGATTTCAGGAAGATCTCAGGCATCCCAAAGTGTGAGTGCCAGCTTTACCACCAGCTCGCTGCAGGGCATGCAGCCAGGTGGGAGCTCTCTCCAGTTTTCTCATAGGTTGAAAGGAAGGTGCTGCTTAGTTGATAACCAAACAGTTTCCTGCTTAAATACTTGGCACCTTCTGCAGGCTGCCAGGTCTCTGGGCAGCAGCAGCTTCCTGTGAGGAGCGCAGACTCCTCACCGCTGCACAGTCTCAGCATCCTGCAGTAAGCCCAGATCCTGCTGTCATGCTGGCTGCGACTCCAGCAAAACTCTTGCCCTTCAGATGTTGTTGACTGATTCTCTGGAATGAGAAAAAGAAACATTAAACTCTGAGAAACCCTTCACTCCAGAACTCACATAGCCTGTGAGGGTGGCCTGGCAGTGTGGCCAGGACCGTGTATACCTAGGTGATACTGCTGGGTGGACAGATACAGCAAAAAAGCCAAAATTAGCAGATCGATCAAGAGCCAAGAGGCAAGGCAGGGAAAGCGAGCCATAAGAATTGTAGACATGCAGTACCTGAAAAGTCCTGAGGTCCACCCATGGCCTCACCTGGATCCAAGGCGTCTGTTCCCAGTGGACGTTCTGCGCCAGCTCGATTCCCATCTCTGATGTTGCGCCCCCTGCAGGCTGAGGCTGTCCACACCGTTGTCAGAATGGGCAGGAAGAATGGGCCAGTGCCATTCACACGTCTCCGAAGCCGGGGCCTGCATCATGTGAGAAGGAAACAGCTGCGATCCTAGATATCCACATGTCCCAGCAACTGGGAGTATACGTGTGGCACCCAGCCATGCACTTGCTCTGGGAGTGTATATGGGTCCTGCATTCAGGCGTCAAAAGTCAACCATGTGCCAACTATGTGCCTTTGGGCAAAATACCAAGCCTCTTTCAACCTGTTTTCTCATCTTCAAAATGGGGGTAACAGTGGTTCCCAAGATGTAGTATAGTTATGAGGCTTAACAAGTATTTATTTATTTATTTATTTATTTATTTATTTATTTATTTATTTATTTATTTCAGAAAGAGACAAGGGTGGGGGAAGAGAGAGAGAGAGAGAGAAAGATGGAGATTTGTTGTTCCACTTATTCATGCAGTAATTGGTTGATTTGGTTGATTCTTGCCTGTGCCCTGACCAGGGACCCAACCCACAGCCTTGGCATGTTGGGACGATGCTCTGGCCAACCGAGCTGCCTGGGTAGGGCCAGGTATGAGGTGTAAATGAGGTGATACCTGTAAAATGCTTAGCCCGATGATCGATTGGCACAAACTGACAGCACTTGCTAAACACTCGCCACAGGTAGCAGCGCCTCCGCTGCCCTTCATAGGACCCTCTCTGCAGTGGAGGGATGATGGGCACAGATGCAAAAATGTGTCCCCACCCCACATACATGAACGTCCACCAGGAAAGGGGGCAGAGTGTGGAATCGCAGCGCTTGGTTCCAAATCTCGGCCCGCCTCTCCCACCAGAGGGTGTGTTCCGTCGGTGGCGCTGGGCATCAGCGCACCTGTCATCACGGGGCAACATTACTCCTTGTAATAAGTGTTAACAGCTCAATCCTTGGAAACTTCCAAATAGATTAAATTGTGTTAACACCATTGAATCTAAGCAGTGCAATAGAATTAAAATCTTTTTAAGTGTATGTGTATGTTCTCCTCTGGGGAAATCTGACATGTACCTTCTCATTTTCCACCCTCCCCACAAGACGCATGCGCACCAAGAGAAATCCCTGCCCCACAGGTTTCCGAGTGTTCCCGTCCAGCCTGGAAATGTTTGCCCATTATGTGCATGAAAACCAACCCATGGAAGTTACTCCTCAAAAATTACCAGAGACATTTTGTTCATCTGTCAAAAATAACAATAAAAGTGCATGAGGGGAATAGCGGTACAATATTTCATACTTTCAGCAGCATGTTTAAAAATAAGTGAAAGATCACGTGCAGTGGCACAAAAGTGCGGTGGATCAGGATCAATTTTCATTATCTTGAAATGCTTGTGCCCACATGAAACTATAGTGTGTTCACGTTATCCGCCCCACCCACGAAAGTTCCTTTTGTCCATGGTGTCTGCACTTGTTTGTCTTCCACACCCATTCATAAGTGGCTCTCCTCTTCTTATCAGGCTCTGTTTCACACCACTGCCTATCTCAGACTGGATGAAAAAGGAGGCTTGCAAATACCTGAACAATAGGTTCCATGGCCCGGATGACTTCTTACCTCCATCCCCTGAAGGCAGCGCCTTTGCCCCACACTTCCTTGGCTCCCACCCCCAAAGACAGCAAAAGGAAACAATAGCTATCAGCCCTCGCCAAGCTGTGTCTTTCTGCGCTGCAGCTGAATAATCAATTACAGGATGAGTGCATCCGAATTTCCCTGGCTGCCTTTACATGTCTTCAGAACATCAAAGTCTGCAGGAACCCGGACTCTCTCACCATCCTGCCACTCACCCTGAGCCTCTGAGGCAGCTCCTGCGCTCACCAGCCTCTCTTGCTTCACCCATCCTGTCCCCCAAGGCGTCTGGAAAGAAAGACCATTGTTCCCTTCCAAAAGGGACCAGTTGGGAAGCAGAGAGTGCAGACAGCAACATTTGGCAACTTTGTGGCTCAGGGCAAGGACCAGGAGCTATGAAATGGATACTTTAAACAAGTTTTATTTTCATTTTGGTACATCAAGTGGCTATATTAAAATAAAGCAAATGGATCCAAACTGTGAGGACCTTCTAAGAGAAACCAGAGCCCTGAATGGCCTCGTGTTTCCATGTACCCAGAACCCACGCAGTCAGAGGGCGTCGTGGCTTCTGGTTGTCTGTGAAGTTTGCTGTAAGAAAAGTTAGAATATCAAGTGATTCAACAGAGGCATCTTGCCAGCTGTGAGAGCCAGCTGGGAAACAGTTTAAGGAACAGAAAAATTCTTGTCTGTGAAGATGTCCAGTTTTTGTGAGTGTCGGTGTGGATATTTATGTCATTTGGGGGAAATGATGGCACAGGCAGAATGCCTGATAGGACGGTGGCTGGCAGGCAGATCAGGCAGCAGATTGTAATGGTTCGGTTTAAAAACAAATATGGTTTATGTAACAGGTTGCAAATCTGGGCCAGAATCAGCCCTATTAGACAACATTTTCTAAGAGGTACAACGTATGGGTTTTGCATTTTTTACTTGGCTAAAGCTGAGGACTCAGACAGATCTGCATTGAGCAAGTGGGTGAATAATTCTCAGAATCTGCCAGCTAGTGAGGGAGAGCTGGACTCAAGTGTTCTCATCTGTAAAATGGGAGCCACAGCGATTCCCTCCACAGATGTCGGTGGTGGAGGTAAAATGAGATCATTACCAGCTGCCAGAGAGTGGGATTTTATTTTTTTTCTGAGCATAAAGAAAAAGTGATGAAAGTGCACCAAGTAGCAATATGTGTTTTGAAAAGTCCCTGGAGGGGATCTTTAACTGAGGAACATGTGATGATAGTAAAAAGATTTAACCAAGTCCACTAGGTATTTATTGCATGCCTGGAGAATCAGGTTTGGTGCTTCTTCATTCACGCATTTGAAACACAGAAAGTAGGTTACTTATTGCTTCAGGTGGAAACTGGGGAGGGGCACATGGGAAGTGACTGCTAATGGATATGAGATCTCTTCTGAGTTGGCAAAATTCTAAAATTACATAGTGGTCATGGTTGCAGAATTTTGCAAATGTATTTGAATATATTGAATCGTGCACTTTGAATGGGTGAATTGTATGGTGCATGAATTGTATCTCAATAAGTTTGTTAAAAGAAAAACAGTGCATAGAAACAATATAAAACAAAAGAAAAGAGAAAAAAAGAAAAGAGAAAAGAAAAGAAAAGAAAAGAAAAAGAAAAGAAAGAAGAAAAGAAAAGAAACAAGAACAAAACAAAACAGAAACAGGGCTTGGACAGGAATATCCCAGACTGACTCCATTCCTGTCTTCATGACGCTTGAAGTCTTACAGGGTAACACCAAGTTTACTAATCAGTCAAACAGAGAGAGGGTTGGATAAAGAACCAGGGGGGAATCGGGCAGTGTGGCAGATACTGGTAATAGCTCCACAATATACTGTACATGCTCTTTTTTCCGTTAAGCAGTAAACCTCCCCGAGGTTGCAGACTGCGCTTAGAGGCATCCTCACAGCAGGATTTGTTCCGGGATCAGTTCTGGCCAATGGGTATGAAGACAGGGAACCTGTGCACTTTTCAAGTCGTGTTCCTTAGAGCAAGCTCTGCTGGCTTTCTACTCTCCCCAGGAACTGGGAAGCCAGATTCGGTCTTCCAACCAGGTAGGCATGCTGGATGGCAGAGCATCAGCACAGAAACCGTGGCCCACTCACTGCTTGGAACTGCCTCACCGCCTTCTTTCTGGCCTCGTTTCCAAGGAGAAATCCGCTTGCACCCTCGCCGTACGTAGTCTTGCTGTATGGAACATATCCCTTTCCTCCCGGCTGCTTTTGAGATCTTGTGTTCATGACTACTTTTGCGCAGATTTTAATAATGATTTTGATTATTGTGAGCAGGTTTTGATTGTGATGTGCCTTTGTGTACTTCTGTTCGTGTCTCACGTGCTCAGGGAGACACTGAGTGTTTTGTGTCTGTAGGTACATAGTTTTCATTAAATTTGGGGAAAAAAAGAACAGTTGGCCACTATTTCTTCAAATATTCTTTCTGCCGTCACCTGTCCTCTTCTTCACAGAAGACAATTACGCGTACACAAGGCAGTCTGAAATTGTCCTTAAGCTCGCTGATACTGTTTTTAAATTTTTTTTTAGTTTGCTTCAGGTACACAACATAATGTGCCAATATTTGTATATATTGCATAGTGATCAACATAAGTCTAGTTAACAATCATCACCATACATAATTACACAATTTTTTTTGTGATGAGGACTTTTAAGTTCTTTCTTAGCAACTTTCAAATATACAACCCAGTACTATTTTCATTTTTTCTCTCTGAATTTTGTTTTGAACAATTTCTATTGCTGTAACTCCAAGTTCTCTAGTCTTTTCTTCTGTAACGTCTAATCTGGAATCAATCTTACCCAGTATATATTCCATCTTACACACTGTGGATTTTATCTCTAGAAGTTCAGTGTGGGTCTTTTTGAAAAAAACAAAAAAAACTTTATTTCAAGTCTTTTATGTATTTTAAAGTTATTGTCAGTTAAAATGAAGCTTTTGAACATCTGGAATACAGTTATAATTATTTTTTTGTCCTTTTCTGCTAATTTTAACATCTGTGTCAGTTCTAGATCAGTCTCAATTTATTGATAATTCTCAGTTTGGCTCATCATTTCTGGCTTTATTGCATACCTGCCTATGTTTGGGTGTTAGCCATTGTGAACTTCACCTTGTTGGTTGATAGATATTTTTATATTCCTAACCCATAGGAATATATACTTACATTGTGTGAATACCTGACAACACTTCCTTTCGTTCTTTTAGATGGTTCTTTTACTTATTTGGAGTGGTTTTCTCGAATGCATTTGCTGATTAGTACTCTGCTGAATATTCAAGGAGAACCATCTGCTGATCTTTGGGTGCTGAGTGCAGCTCTTTCCAAAATCCTGCCCTGCATACGTGGTCTACAGACTTGAGCTGCCTCACTCTCCCTGGACGCTCAGCTCAGTTCCCCAACCAGCGTCTTCCACATTTCATGTGGGTCCCCTCGTCACCCAGACTGCAGATCTTGCCCGAGAAGCAAGCTGGGGCAATTGCAGTCCTCCCTTCAGTCCTTGTCCATCCCTCAGGGGTCCCTGTCCTTTACGGCTTGAGGTACCATGTCTTGAAAATGATTTTTCATATATTTATCCTTTTTTACTTGTTGGGTTTATTTCAGGTGGGAAGGTAAATCTCGTTAATCTGCCTTATCTGCATGTAGAAGATAGGCTTCTCAATACCTTATTTAATTATATCAATGAGTCTTTGAAATAGTTAACCCTCCCACCACTTACAGGGGAGGAAGATGAGGTTCAGATAAGTCACATAACTTGTCTAAGCTCACACAGCTCATAAATGGTACAGCCCAGATTTTATCCTAAGTTTGTCTCTTGGAAATACTTATACTGTTTCCCGTGCTCTGCATTCTGTTCACTTAAAATGCTCTGGGGTGGGAGGAGAGGGATTGGTCATGAAGTAAGACCACAGAATGCTCTCTGGGACTCTGGACGCCAGTTCCCTGCTCCCGTAGGGAGTGAAAATTAAGTCAGGGTGGAAAGTTGAACATGTGGTCCAGACCCAGGGACCACACCAGTAGCACTCATTTTTTTTTTCTTCCTCATAGCAAAGGATCTTCTAACTCAGTGGGTCTCAAAGTTGAAAAACAAACAAATGAACTTGACTAAGGAGTTTTGGAGAACAATACAATTCAGAAAATAAAGCAAAGATTGAAAATTAATATACTAAATTTTTCCCTGTGATTTTGGCATGTAGCCCTAATGAGAATGATTAATATCTAGGTATAAATTCTTCAACATAGAGAATTTCACACTCTGAGTGAATGTGTACAATTATTTGTTTTTCTTCCGATACTCCTCTTCTCCTGTGGGTACACCCTGCTCTGTTCAGTGTGGGCCCCCCAAGACTCAGCTGGGCACTGAATGCAGGCCCAGTCAATCATTAGAACCACGTTTTCCTCACTGTGACCACTGGCCGGCTTTCAGCATCCTGACCCGTGCCAGGTTGTTCCAAGTTCTTCCCCAGGACTTTGTTCATCTAGGGCTGAAAGAAAAGGGTTTTTGTCTTTTGGGACACAGAACTGGAAGGCAGAAATTACAGTGATCATGGCAGCCATCTATCAAAACACGCACAGAAAAGTCATGTGCAGTAGGAGAGGACATGACAAGACACGAGAGAAACACAGCTACGAATTCGACTGCGGTGGGGACAAGGGCAATGCCTCAGCAAAAAAGAGATCGTGAGTGTGGTCATTCACAGTTCCCAGACCCCAGAGTGCTGGAAGCTAGTACGTGGGCTTCCCAGTTGTATGATCCCATAAATCAAATCCCATTTTATGTTTGAATTGGTTTGAGTTGCATTTCTGTTACTTACAACCGAAAACCATCGTGGTAAATAGAGAGAGGAAATCATTTGTCCAGCGGAAGACCCTGAGTCAGTAGTGGGGCAGGGCTGATAATTCTACTCACTCTATTTTACATCCTGAACGTAGTCCCTCAGGTAAGCGAAGGCTGTCCCTTGCACCAGGACTACTAAACACTTTTATTATCATTGGCACATGCACGTCCATGAAAGCTGAGGGCCAGGAGCATTCTAAGGGTATTTATTATATGACCTTCCACACCCTGTGAGGCAGAGCTTGTGATAGTCCCCCTTTCGAAGGCGAGGGAATAGAGCTTGGAGAGTTAAGCACCCCAGGTCCCAGACTGGTCAGGGTTGGCTCCAGGACTCGCAAATGAAGGCAGCTGGCTTCCCAGCCCCGCTCTTGGCTGCTGTCCTGTCTTGCCCCTGTGCTGGCCCCCAGGAGATGACCTTTGGCCGGTCACTGACAGCACAGTGTGAATTTTCTTTCTGTATCAGGCACTTTCATCCAGATTTCTCCCTGAAGGATAAAGGAGCAGGTGGCAAAAGCAGAGAGAGGAACGAGCTGCCTCCTCCTGTACAGCTGTCTCCTTGGCCCTTCATCCCAATGGCCCCTCATTTGATGTTTGCTGTGGCTAAGAGAGGGCTGTGAAGATGGCTGAGAGCAAATCCTGGTGCACAAGGGACTGTCCTGTACATCAGTTTCCAGAAAAGATTCAGCGTTTCATCTCAGGTGCCATCCTGGCAGCATACAGGTGCGATTCCTGCAGAACCAGTGAGCACGAAACGAGCCAGCGCGCTTCTCTTTCAGCGACACCAACGCACTCCGGCAGCGCAGAATTCGCAGTTGCTCCGATTACAGACCGAGAAGAGAAAGTCCCAAAGGGAGGAAAAACTGGGGCCAGTGCCGTCTTTGCCAGATTTGGTGTCCGAATGTACACACCTTCCGTGTTTCAATGACATGCTTGTCAGTCTGAGTGGACAGAGGTCTGACTGGGCAAGCGAGACCAGGAAGCAATTTTTCTTACAGTGATTTTTTTGCTGTTGCTAAAAAGTGGGCCTTCAACTATCAGTGGGACCAGATCTAATAGCCAAAATGACACAGACACCTCTGGCATTTGCTACGATGGCTTATGGCTTTTATCAGCAGCAGGCTGCTGGGGGGTTTTGCTGGATGGGCTGCAAGGGCCTCAGTGGCAGCTGCATGTTCAGACAGGGAGGGGCTGGGAAGCAGTCGGAGGAGAAGGCCCACCCTGGGTTGGGCTGTGGGAACCATGAACACGGGGGAGTCTCCCATGTCCTAGGGAGGAAGAGACCATCAGTGAGCTCTTTGGAAGGATGGAACTGCCAGGACTCCAGTTGCTTTGGGGCTGCTGTCATCTCATCCCTGAGGTCATCGTCACAGGTGTCTTTCTCACACCCCAGCGGCCTCTGTCTGGAGTTGGCAAGCTGAGGCTCCTCTGGTCCCAGCTGGCCAATACCTACAGGCCGGAGTGCGCAGGAGGAAAGGCCATTTGGACCCAGGCAGGGAGGAATATTGCCCCAGACCTTGCGGGGTAGCTTCACACAGCAGATGGAGCTGGCATTCCTTCTCTGCCTCTGCCCCTTGCCAGCCTCGTCAGTTCGGGAGAATTCCATCACCTCTGTGAGCCCCAGTGGTCTCTTCTGGAAAGTGAGCCGTTGCAGCCTGAGGAAACCTCAGAGATTATCTAATTAAAACAAGCTATGATTCTCAAAACGAAGAGAATAGCCAAGAGACCATTGTTCTAGTGCATGTAGAATCTCAGGAGATTTGAAATTCCCCGCGCTCTCTAGCCTCAGGTTGGAAGTAAAGGGGCAAAAAGTAGGTTACAGAGAAACTTCAGAATCCCTTAGCACACATTCAGTGGGCCAGGTGTACCAATATCTCTTTAATATTTGTCTTTAAGCCAGCTCACTTTTTCTCCATATAGAAGTATTTAAAAAGGACTCCTTCTATCCTTTGCCACAGTAAGAATTTCTAAACATTGTATTATTTCACTGTATTTTTAAAATTACCTTCTAATTAGGTGCTTTTGCCTGCCAAAGGTTCTAGCCCTAGGGTTGTTCTCTCCTTAATGCTTGCTAATCCCTCTTTTTTAACGTGGTATTAAAGACCTACTCATTCTGAGCCAACACACTTCCCCTTGATGGAACCAGCAAGTGAGAAAGTGAGTCCCTTTCAATTAGGTTCCGTCAGTGAGATTTCATCGTCATTTTGTTTGTGCACCTCTGAGATCCATCTCCGGGACCGGCAGCGGGATGGGAGCACAGACTCCCCGTGCCGGACCGGAAGTGTGGTGGAACTGTTTAATCCTTGGTGGGCTGAGATCAGCCCTGGCCATTAGGGAGAGACGTCCTTGCCCAGGACCGGACCCATGCTTTTTGTCACTGTTTGCTTTGGTGCAAGCTTTATACCAGCCTTCCATAAAAATAAATTATTCTTCAGCAGTGCCAGTCCTGTCCAATGCTTCCTGGGCAGTGACAAAGAGAAGCCTCAGCTAGTCGCACCAAGCGTTGCACAAGCCACCCCTCTGACAGCTCTGGGAAGTCAAGGTTCTGGAGAACAGGCAAGGTGAACATTTCCTCCCACACAGCTGCTGAAGTGAGGCTCTTCCTACCCCCACAAAACCTCTGCGAGAAAGTCCACGGAGGTCAGGAACTAGGCCTGTGGTAAAATGTGAAGACACAGATTTGGTAGAAAATCCCTGTTTTTATTTTTAAATAGCAAGTTTTAATAGGGTGATGGTAGTAGGCACTTGAGAAGGAGGATACTGTTTTACTGCCTTGATGGGACAGGAAATGCTGCTGACAGTTAATGAACTTCATATAAACGGTGACTGAAGGGCCAGGGCCAGGAATGTGGCTGCTACCCCAGCCCAGGCGCTGCCCAGCCAATCAAAGATCTTAGGACCGATGACGTGGCATGAGGGTCCTGTGATGAGGGTCTGTGGTCCTCTGTGTGTCACACAGGTGTTTCATGTGTTTTATCAGGGGAAACAGTGGTGGTGGTGGCAGCAGTAAGAATAGCTTCATTATCTACTTGAATTCAGAAGTGGTTTTACTCACCACCTGATTTAACTCTTGCCACAACCGATCACATAGGTCTAACAATTCCACTTTTGCAAAAAAAGACCGTGAAGCTCCAACAGGTTAAGATGCCCACACATACAGACTAAGAGCTCCGTGGAATCTTATTGAGAAGGGAGCTTCATCTTCAGAGTCAGACTTGCTTAGTTGTGTTTCCTGAAATCTTCAGCTCCTATCATCCCTCAGGACAATGCTGCTGTCCCTGTCCCTTTGAATGCCCTTCTTTCTCTGTCATATATGCTTTGGTTCTGTGGAAACTCTGAACAGAGCATTCTCAATGCAGAAACGTTGTGTTTAGAAGATGTTTATGTCCCTCCTCAGTGAATGTGTGCATTCGCACAAACGCACACAATTCTGGGACCATGTATATTCGAAGAAAAAGGGTTTTACTGGGGCTCCTTAAAGGAAATTGGAATAAATTATATGGGGCATTTTTCTACCCATAGTAATTCAAAGAAATATATGCTATTTTAAAGAAGACTTGGAGCTTTGAAAAACTATAGCTTTACTAGAGAATGCCTGTTGAGGATGGAAAAAGAAAGCTCACTCTAATTTGCTGATTTAATGAGGGAGTTTGGTATTATATATGAAGTTAAATTGCCATAATTTGTCATGATTCCCTAGAAGGGTTAGGATACTCCAGCTACACGCACTACTTCCACCCTTTAATAAGGTTTTATTAAGCACCTACAGTTGCCACATGTGTCACTAGAGAGACACCAGTGAGAAGGAGCATTAGGGGAAGTCCAAGCTTTTCAGAGTGAGCTTACTCCAGTCTGCGGCTGGGGAGACGGCTGCGCAGAACATAGGCTTTGGAAGCTTGCTTCCAAGGAAGGATAATATATGCAGGCTCAGGAGTTCCCAATGTGCAAAAGTTTTATTAATATACCTCCAAACTCATATTGAAAATAGAATCCATGTAGAAAAAAACAAGCTTCTTAAATACGTTATAACGACTGATAGAAGTCTAACCTGGGACAAGATGAAGAGTGGTATTATAAATCATATATTCACTTAATGTTTTCCCTTTCTGGGGTAACGTGTTATAACAAAACTTGTCATTTTACCTATTTTTAAGTGTGCAATTCAGGGGCATTAATTGCATCCCCAGGGTTGTGCAACCATGACCACGATTTCTAAAATTTTCTTCATCACCCCAAAAGAAACTCTGTAACTGTTAAGCAATAACTCACCGTTCTTCCTTTCCCTGTTGCCTGGTCACCTCTAAGCTATTTTCTGTCTCTACGAATCCGCCTAGTGTCCATATGCCACACAAATGGAATCATATAACCTCTGGCCTTTTCACGCGACACCATGTCCTCAAGGCTTGTTTACGCTGTAGCATGTCTCGATCCGATGGCCGTTCCTTTTCACGGCCGCGTAGCATTCCATCGTGTGGACCTAACACTTTTGTGTGTCCATTCATCTCTGAGGGACAGTTGGGTTCTCTTCCCGTGTTGGCTGTTGCAAATAAAGCCGCAGTGAACATTGGTGGACAAGTAGTTTCTGTTTGAGTCTGTTTTCAATTCTTTTGAGTATGTGACCGACAGTAGAATTACGGGACCTGAATCCTCTGTCCGGCTCTTTGAGGAACCATCATGCTGTTCCCTGCAGTAGCTGCCGAATTTTGCAGCCCGTAGCAGTGTCCACAGGGTCCAGGTTCTCTGCACCCTCTCCACCCTTGTCATCATTTCAGTTTTTGGTCGAGGTCCACCTTGCAGACAGGGCAGGGTATCTCCTTGTTGCCGATTTGTGTTCCCTGGATGGTTGTGCTGAGCATCTCTCCATGTGCTCACTGCCCGTCTGCGTATCATCTTTTGAGAAATGTTTAGTCAAGTATTCTTGTCCATTTTTCAATGGAATTATTAGATGTTTAGTTTTAGAAGTCCTTCTTATATTCTGGATATTAAACCTTTATCAGATTTCTAGTTTGCAGATTTCCCCCATTTTAGAGATTATCATCCCACTTTCTTAATAACGTTCTTTGGTGTACAGAAGTTTTAATTTTGATGAAGTCCAGTTCACCTGTTTGTTGTTGGTGGGGCATGCGCTTTTGGAGTCTGTGTTAGTTTGCTCGGGCTGCCCTAACAAATACCTCTGGCTTCCTCTGAGGCCTCCTGTTTGCACTTGCAAATGGTTTGCCTCTTGCTGCCTCTTCATCTGCTCCTTTCTCTGCTCGTGCACATCTCTGGTGTCTCTTTGTGCCCAAATTTTCCCTTCTTATAAGGACACCTGTCATATTGAATTCGGACCCACCTAAGGTGATCCTGTGTAGCCTCAGTGTCCCCTTTAAAGACCCTATCTCAAAATAGAGTCACACTTGGAGGGCTGGCAGTGTGGGGGGACACAGCTCATCCCATAGCAGCATCATATCTAAGAATTCACTGCCAAATCCCATGTGTTTCACTTTGCTTTCAAGAAATATTTATTGGCTTCTTATCCTCGGGCAGTCAATGTGCCAGGCGCTACATGGTATAAGACAGAAAAGGCTCCCGCCCACGTGAAGCTTACTCTCTTGTTAAAAGAGGCAGGAAATAAACAAATCAGATAACATTTGATAACGACAAGGTCTATGATAAAAGAATAAAATGAATGTAAAATTTTAAAAATTAAATTCCAGAATAGAATAGAACAGAGAGTGACTGGGGAAGAGAGAGGCAACCTAAATCGAATAACAGGGAAGTCCTCTCTGAGGAGTTGATATTTCAGCCGACACCTGAGTAATTAGAAAGGACCGGTTATTTTAAAGCTCTAGGAGAAATTTCAATCTTATTGCATAGGAAATGCGCGCTGGAATCCAACCCACTTGCTCATAGTGGCAGAGTCAAGATTTGCACTCAGGTCTCCCTACTTCCTTTTGAAACAGATCATATTATACATTTCAGGATTCATCAGTCAAGTTGAACTGCTGAATAGTTTATTACTAGTGGGAAAAAGGTAAAGGGCAAAAAAGGGGGAGTGTGACTTATATTTATTTATGTATCAAATTGATGGAATCTCTGGCAGCCATGGGGGGCAATCACATGACATATCAGTTTGACCAGTATTTGACAAGCCGCCCTGAGATGTAGGTGCCCGGAATCACTTAAGATCAATAAACAACATTCCTTGCTGGGTAAGGTGGCAGGCTCCCTGAGCTGCGATCCTGGAAAGGAATGCAATGCGCACATTCCATCCTCTAGTCCTAGGGCTGGCCCCAGGGGGGCTTCTGGGTGGCCGAGGAGAAGCAAGACGGTGCTTGATCTTTGGTGGACACGCCCGATGAGCATCACAATGACGAATGGACTTCCATGGTCCCTAGAGGCGGATGGCATGACCCAGTGGTGGCTCAGTGTACACATCACATTCCACTCCCACAGGACTGCGAGGAACCATGCCCAGTTCTCAGAGCCCTTCTGGACCCCAGACCAAACCCTCCTCTTGGGGAAAGCACCACCCAAAAGGCCCACACACCCCAAACACACTGTGCTCCCACACACCACTCCCAGAGTGTCGCCTGTCTCAGCACAGTCTCAGCTTTTACAAAACAAAAGCAGAAGACCCTTCTTTGGGGAGAGGCTTTATTTCCCATTCCCTAGAAACCGGCCTCCTTTGGCAGTCTCCTCTAACTTGAGCAGCAGAGGAAGTGTCTCTCTGGGGCTTTGATGGGTCTTAGTCATCAGGACTCCACCACTCTGTCAGGCCCCGAGGAGGGAGTTCTGAATTCCAGATCCATTTCTCCATCTTTTTCCCATTGCATTTTCTGCACTCAGGGCGCCATCCATAGTCTGCCTCCTACTGCTGGGTTTTCTCTTTCTTTTTTCTCCCCTTTATCACACCTCATCGGTTCCCTGTTTCTGAAATGGAAGTGTCGTGCTCACTCATTGTTGCTTGCACCACGGCAGCTCCAGAGCTTCTGTGACAGGTGAATGCAGGGACTTTTGAGAGCGGTAGGTTCCGTGTCTTGCATGCGTCTTTCAAAGTTTGGAGCTGTCTTTGCTGGGTTCCAAGCCGAGCTGAAGTTCGCATCACAGGCAGCCGTCTGACAAATGCACTGGGTGAGAACGATAGAAGTGATGATGTAAGGCTGCCGTATCACAAAAGCTGGCTGCAGTATTTGAAAAGGAAAAGAACAAAACTAAATAGGGCAGTTTTATTTTTAGTTTACTATGAGGGAAACTGATACAGCAAATGTCACAATTTGTGTACTGTCTAAATATCTACAAGCCACAAGTATAAGGCCTGATGAGATAAATACTAAGGCGAAGCCTCTCTATTAGAATGGAACACCTGAAAATTAACAGTGTACATACCACAAGTGTAGTTTTAAAGAATACACTGTAGCACTATACGTTATTTTAAACAGAAATGGTGATATACATTGAGAGGAATCAAAGTGCTCATTCACTTTGACCTAGTTCTCTGTCTCAAGGGAATGAATACCTAGGAAAGGACTCAAAGAGATAAACAGCAATACATTACTACTTATAGACAAGATTCTTTTCACATTTATAAAAAAAATTAAATTGAAAAATTATACATTTATCAGACTTTCAGTGTTTTTAAGTTCTACATTATAGACCAGGAAGTTGACATATTGATTTTGCTTGAATGTTACCACTACAATATGTAACAACATAAACAAGAATATATTTTGATACTAGTTTTAAAATGCAAATGTAAAAGTATATTAGTGGTAATGCATAGGTCAAACGTGAAATACACATGCATACGTACAAAACTGATTTTTAAATATTATTGGACTGAAGTAGCTCTATTCAAGAAATGTAAGGTTTTTTAAAGCTTTGTAAACTAATTTTCTCATTCAGAGGATAAGCAAACGAGAAACCATGTAGGAAGAAGGGCTAGGATTCGCTTGGCAGAAGCGTGAGGTGCAGCTCACGGGACGCCCCCCACCCCTTGTGCTGGCCTGAAACTCAGCCGCATGGCTTGTCTTCTAAGAGCAAAGAGGAGATCAAATAAATGTTTGAAAAGTGGAAACTTTCTCAGATAGGAAAGAAGATAGTGATCACACACATAAAAGCAGATAGCTTCCTTCAGGGCTCGTGAAAACAATTCTAGGATCTGAAGGCTCATTAGCATAATTTTCTGTAATGTCTGACTTTTATTTAGAGAATAGCAAAGATGCCATTAGGTTAGAAATACCCAAATGTGCTAAATTGAGGGCTATCTATTTAAGCCACTGCCATAAGCCAAAGAAGTGATGTCATCTTTTTAAAGAAAAATAATCTTCCCTTAAAGAGCCTAATTAATGATGATTATTAAATTGATGAATATTTACTGCTGTATGTTGATATTAATATGGTTTGTGTTTTTGTGCCAAAATAACTCCACATACTATATTGATGGTTTTACTGCAAGGCTGGTGGATCAGGGACAAATGCATCCTGGTTGCAGAGAAACATTGGACCAGGTTCCCTGGTGGTTGTGTGTGCAGGATTATGACATGGGAACTGGATGGGAGAGCTGCTGAACAGATCACAGATGACTGAGGAGGCTGATGAACGACTTGGTGTCAGCTTGGTGGGAGGTCTGCCGCAGCAGAGTGACATGGGGATCCCTCCCTGGCCCTGTCTTCTTTGTCATTTTTTATCAGCTACTTGGGTTGAAAGTACGCTTATCACATTTTCAGCTGCCACAACGTGGGGAGCGACGGCTAACAGCACAGACAACAGAACCAAGGGACACAGTGAAATCAGCAGGCAGGAGCAGGGGACTTGCACATTAGACAATGGAGTGTGGTTGGGAGGAAAGGAAGTCTTAAACTTTGGGGGCTAACTGTAAAGTCAGTGCATTCAACATGGGAGACACGAGACTTGAGGAGAAAGCAGGGAGAAGAGGTCTGGTTGTTCCCATCCATTTCCAAAGTGAATATGGACCTTTGGAATGAGGAGGACATTTAAGCTTAAAAATCAAAGTGTTTATGTCATGGGACCTGACCGTTGCCCCCTCCCGTTCATCAGGGTACTTCTGGGGTATCATGTCTGCATGGGAGCCTGGGTTCACCAAAGAGCGAGAGAGAAATCAGACAGAGACCAACCAAACGGTGGGAGGGGAGAGGCAACCAGCGGGCACTAGATTCTTATTCTGTGCCTGGTACTGTGGATGCTGGGATTTCTGTCTCTCTGTCTCTCTCTCTCTCTATACACACACACACACACACAGGTGTATATATACACAAATATGTATATAATTTTATAATATATAATTTTCCACAAATATATATATTTGTATATATATACTTATATATATATTTGTGTGTGTATATATATTTGTGTGCATACACATATATATATATAATTTTCCCCAAAAGCCCTATGACATGGGGAGTTCGTTCACCAATTTATAAATGAGATCAAGGCTCAAAACTTGAGGAAGTTGCTTAAACATTGACGACTAACAGAAGACCAAGCTGAGATCTGCATTCGGGACTCAGTTTTCTAACCCTAACCCTAGACTACCTTCTCCCCAGAGACACCATCTGTAAGTGTTGAGGACACAGGCATCTCCATACATTCCAGGCACTGGCATATGGAAGAGGAAACAGATTTAGTTGTGTGGTTTCCAGAGACAAGAACGAAGGCATTTGCTGCCGTTGCATAAAGCAACCAATTTCTGCTTAAATTAAGGAAGAAGTTGTAGTCAGAATTATTCAACAGTACAAAGATCTCTCCATGTAAATCCCAAATTTCCTTTTGCTGAGGCTATCTAAGCAGAGAATCAGTCATAGATGCGCGGGAAGGGTTCCTTTCTGCGTATGAGGAAGAGACTGAGCTCTAAGACCTGCGCCATCCTTCCGACACTGAAAATTCTGAATCTAAGAGCGAAGCCCACAAGAAGTTCAAGTCTATTCAGAAGGGGCCAACTTGTCAACTTCTCTGCTTCGGTACTTTTGGGTTCCCGCTGCCTAATCCCATGTACATCCCAGATTTTCAGAGTTTAGTTTCCAGCTCCACAACTTGCGAGCCTTGGGACCATGGAGCAGTTACCTGACCTCTCCAGTATCATTTTCCCACGTGCAAAACGGGGGCGACCATAATGCCTTCTTCAAACAGTTGTGCAAACATCAAATGAGGCATGCACTTAAAAAAAAATACCAGGCACCATGCCCGGATCATAGCAAAATATCAATAAATGTTAATGATCGATAGCAGTAACATTGTGACCACAGTTATGATAAAAAACATGACTTACTTTTTTTTTAATGCTTCAAGCTCACTGCAGCACTTACTATAAGGAGCGTTTTCTGTGACTCTACCGCACAGCTTCCCTTGGAATCAAGTCAGACCTGGTCGTGTGCCAGCCATTCTGGGCAAGGCTCAGGATGCAGGTCAAGGACCGAGAACCCCTTCCACAGGCACCTTTTGTCTATTGCTAGTTTTATTCTTAAATGTCTTTTTCATCGCTAACACGTATATGCGAGGCATGTTCATTTTAACACATTTAACTACTTGGGGAGTACGTAAAACAGAAAATGGGATTTCGCAATCATGCCATGCACAAACCCCCACCCCTAACACACACCTTCACGCTTTTCCAAAGGGAGGGCTTGGCTGATCCCTTGGCTGAGATGTGTATACTTCCAGGTTTGTCTTTCCTCTCCAATGTCCAGCCACAAAGAGTTCCCACTGCCCTGTTTCTTTTACATCCTCACTGATGACATGGAGTGTTACCCCTTCGCGTATGATGGCTGTAAAGATCAGAGCATGAGGGGGTCGTTCTGCTGCAGGTAGGAAGTAGCTGTGAGGGTCGGAACTCCGTTCCAAATCCGTTGATCCTTATCCTGGCTCTAGCTGCCTTGGGGTTGTTTAAACCAGCCTCCTGGCTTATGGCACAAAGAACCAGAAGAACGATTATGAAATCAAAATTGAATTCATTAGTATTTGCTTTGAAGCTTTTGCATTGAAGGGAGAACTAATTTATAAAACTCTGTAATGAAATAGATAACCAAAACCTTTACCATCCAAGAATGTGTCATAATTATTTTCTTTAACACATAAGACAAAGCAATAACACTTAAATTTTTAAGAGGCAATTTAGACACTTTGATATTTTATGTTTGGAATGAAACATGATTTGATATAGCCTCAATTTCTAGCTAGTTTAGTCTTTGCCTACTACGAGCTTGTGCGAGGCATTCAAAATGCTGCGATTCAGGGGAAGAAAATGTTTGTCTTTCTCCATAATGCTTCCCATTTTTTAGGAGTTGTTTACTTAATAATCAGAATCAGACATTTTTTTTTGCAGGCTTGGCAAGTGACGACCAGTTCTGAATCCATTCTGATTTGATTAATTGGACCACAGAGGAGACATTGAAGCAGAACTGACTAGATGTTTCCTTTTTTTGAAGCTAAACATTTTGGCTTCACTGCATTTTTCTGCCTGTGTACATGAGGCTGCAATGATCTATGTTCTGAAATCCATGGTTGAATTTAGAACATTGCACATTTTATTTTGTGATACCTGCTCTTCCTGGTGGATAACTTTTTGAATTTTAAATTCAAAGATCATTGTTTATAAATGTTCCAATGCTGGGTGACATGTCTATGATGGGTCCTGGGTGTGACTAGGCAGCCCTTCCATATGTCACAGGATGACATGTGGTCAGGTTATGGAGACCAGAGTTTCCCCGGCAACCGAGTCCTGCCCTATGGGGATTCCTTGGGAAGTTGAAAAAAGATGCTGGAGATGAGAGGTCTGGAGCCACCATGTCTCCAAGCCATTGTTTGCTTTCTTTTGTCTTCTTCCCTGCGTTCCCCATCATTCTAATCGGAGTCTCCACCGCGGGATGCATTCCATAGCCAGTGCGCCAGAAGGTTCTTGGGAGCACGGAGAATCAAAAAGGATTATAGCTTAATGTTTGAAACTATTACTATATTCACATTAGATAAAATCATTTTACAGTCTGTAAACTGAATCAAGTTAGATAAAAATAAGTACATAGTTCAGGGGGTACACAGATTTAACAAACGGAAGGAAGGAAGGAAGGAAGGAAGGAAGGAAGGAAGGAAGGAAGGAAGGAAGGAAGGAAGGAAGGAAGGGATGGATTATGAGAATGGTACAGAAACAAATGGATTTGGTTTCCAAAGTTTCTACCATTTTCGTTTTTCTATTTATGTCATTTTTAAATTTCTTTAACAGTGATAATGATACCTAACACTGTATTTTCCTTCAAATTCACAAAATTTTCATATATATCTGTGTAACTATATGATCTGTCTTGATTATTTTTTTTTCCAGCAAGGAGGCAGAATTTTTTTTATTGGCTATAGAGAAAGACCTATAAAACTGCCTCCTAGTTCATGTTGAGAGAGCTTAGATGAGTCAGATAAGCCTTGAACTACATAGTAGAAGTTCAATAAACATTGGATCAAATACACAGTGATAAGGCATGATAAGATTGCTACATAATTAAACTGACGTGTGTTCTAGTTATTGGGCAAAAAACAGCATCCACAGAGCTGGGGTTCTCAGACCTGAGTGATGATCACAATCGCCTGGAAAGCTTGTTAAAACCAAGTGCAGGGTCCCCACCTGCAGAGTTTCTGATTCAGTAGGTGTGTCAAAAATTGCATTTTTAATGAGTTTCCTGGTGATACTGATGCTGCCGGGGGCCAGGCCTTGAGAACCACGGTGCTGGCCCATACATATTTTTGGAAGACAATTCTTCCATCAGCATGCTCCAAACATTTTCAAGAAATTGCCCCTTCTCCACTTACTGCACCAGGCACAGCCTTGGATGCTATAGAAGATGGACAAGTTTGCTCTTTTGTAGACCTGGGAGAAGCTTCCAGATTTTAACAGCTGTGCCTGGCAATGCTCAGGGATTCAATTTCCAACAGGGATTTGCTTACCAGCAGGTCTCTCCTGATCCTCAACAGGGACAAGTGCCTGCAACTGAAAGTAAAATGGGGAGGGAGGATGGGGCGGCTTAGGTTTCAAACGTCTTTCACTGAGGAATTAGTTTTAAAGAGACACACAGCAATAAAGCATGAACCGAGTCCAGACACCGTCATTCACAGCGAGCTTACCCTCTGAAGCTGGCCCCACGCCAGCCTGGAGCCAGGTGCCTCTCTTGGACGTGAGTCAAGTGCCCTGCGGCCACCTACAGAGCACTCAGGTAGGATCCTGAATGCCTCTCACCCCCCTCTGTCCTGCTTGATGACTATTTCAGGTCCCACCAAAGGTTCGGCAACACACGCTCACCCCTCATACCATGTATACCACCCTGGGGAGGTAGGGCAGGACCCTCAGGAGAAGAATGACTATGGAGCTGCCTTCTTGGCTTAGAGCTCACCTCAGACAGGTATTGTTTACACATGATTACAGTGTGCATAGCTTGTTATCCCAGGCCTAGTGGCTGTAGAAAGAAACAGGAGGGCCAGGCAATCAAAGCTGAGATACAGGTTTTAATATGAAACAAAACAAAATAATAGGACTTTGGAGGGGAGGTAAGGGTGGATTGGGAGCAGGTCAACTGTACACAGGGAGGGGCAGGTCCAACATGTCCTGCGAGCAGGTGAGCTCACCTACAAACTGATGCTCGAGTGCAACTCAGAGGCAGGCAGATGATAGCTGTTTGTCCAAGGAGCATGCGTTTGAGTACATGCACGTCTAGCTGAATGGAAGGCAGAGGATTTGTACGTGTTTTATTAAACACTGAAAAGTACCTAGTGTGGTGGTCATGAGGAAGTGCCTCGCAAACTTTCAACTGCAGGGAGGGTCATGGACCAGGGGCCCAGCTCCCTGTGCTGAATCCCACTGCCGCTCTTCCAAGCCTGCACTTCTGATGGGCTGTGTGCCCCTGGCTGGTGAGTGAGCATAGCAGTGATCCTAAGGCAGGCCCAATCCTAGGGCAAGTGGGGCTCCTCTGAGGACTGTCATTGAGGCCTCTTCATTGGCCTTCTGGAACATTCTTTCCACTACGTGGAAGTCTGAGATGCTTGCACCTAACCATCCTCCCTTGTCTCCTTCACCTAGGGTCAGATCCACTTCATGGTCTGCTGGGTTTCCTAGCTTCCTTGGTTCCTCCCTACTTCTCCTCACAGACAGACCCCTAAGGCCCTTGCACATTTACTCCTTCTCAGAGGATCCTGGTAACAAAGGAGAGCACTGAGAAGGGTCATCTACCCATTTTGGAAGGGTTGGGATAGTTTGAAAGGCTTCCATGGAGAAATCTAATTACAGCCAGTTGGACTGACCTTCATAAATAGACCCATTAGGTCCATGTGAACTGGTGATGAGAAGATATGCTTTTATACAGTTAGAAGTTGGCAAAAACAACAATGTTTTTTGCTGAAGCCTAAACTGATTAAATGTATCTGCTGTCTGAGGGAAATGGCACTCTTTCCAGCCAAGAGAATATCAGTCTCTCTCCAGATTCTTTCCACTTGCGGAGACTGAGTAAGCAGAAAGGGGCCCTGACACATCAGTGCTTCTGTTAGTCCTGCGCTCTGCTGCAGAGCGAAGCAGGGGGTGAAGGCGCAGTAATGAGTTATTTGATATGCTAAGATGGGCAGGGGGTGGAGACTAGATTGTTCTGCACAAAGGCAGGAGAAAAGGAGAGTCTTTGGGTGTATGGAGACTTCAAGCCACATGGTGGGTGGCCAGCAGCTTGTACGAGCAATCTGATAACTTTCCATAGGTTTAGACCTCCGTGATGTGAACCCATCTGATGGTGATGACAGTTGCCCAGCCTTGTGGATGCACTGAAGGCCACTGAATGGTTCACTTTCACGTGGTTCCAATGGTAGATTTTATGTGTACTTGTGATGGCTGATTTTAGGTGTCAACTTGACCGAGCCACGGGATGCCCAGAGAGCCCCTACGTAAAGCTTATTTCTGGGTGTGTCTGTGAGGGCCTTTGTGAAAGCAATTAGCATTTGAATGGGTAGGTAGAGTAAAGATCACCTTCACCACTGCCTGTGGCCCTCAAACAAACCACTGAGGGCCTGAACTTAACAGTGCCTTGGAGGAAGCATGAATTCCTTCTCTCTGCTGGGCTGTGTCCCCATCTTCTCCTGCACTTGGACACTGGAGCCTCTGGTTCTTGGGCCTTCAGGCTCAGACCAGAACCTATCCTCTTGGCTCTGCTGGTTCTCGGGCCTTCGGGTTTGGACTGACCTACACCACTGCCTTTCCTGGGCCTCCAGGTGGCACAGGACAGATAGTGGGGCTCGTCAGCAACCCTTATATGTATATTCTCCTGACTAATACAGTCTTTTACTGCTATCTATATAAAAAAAGCACTTGAATCCCTGAACTTTAGGGACAACCCGCTATATGCACAAATGCATTTCTTGAATGGTCTAGGGAAAACAAAAGAGGTTGTCTTCTACGTCTGGGGTAGGCGTGTCAAACTCACTTTCCCCGGGGGCCACATCAGCCTGGCAGTTGCCTTCAAAGGGCTGAATGTAATTCCAGGACTGTATAAAAGTAACTGCTCCTTAACAGTTAAGTGAGAGCTCGGTGCTGCCGCCGGGTAGAAGCAAGGTGGAGGGTCTTCTGTTTGCCACCTGTGGCCTAGGGTGATGGGCAACAGAGGAGAGAATAGGAGAGGAGGTGAGAGTCATGGGAACCAGGAGGTATGTGAGAAAGCAGGTGTCTAGGACGTCACTCAAATTTCAGCCAGGCCACTAGACTTCCAAAAGTGTAAGGGACTCAGGGATCACACTGATGGTGTCCGCATTCAGGGGACAGGGTGAACTGAGCTTATATAAAGATGGAACAGAAAAGGCTCAAAAGGACTATAATCTGTGCTATGGTTCAGAGTTTATCAATTGCTGTTTGTACTACCTCACTGGGCTGCTTAAGTGTCAAAGCAGTTCAATGGCTACACAGATTGAATACACACCAATTTTGTCATCTGATGCTTCCTTTTTATATGTTCTCTTTGCTTCCGTTAAATGTTTACTTGTCTTTATACGATGTTCTGTTCATGTGGTAGTTATCGCTTTGAGCCTTTTTCTCTAAGTTTTTGGCTGCCTAAATTTCCTCCTCTCTCCAGCGCATGCCCTGGTTTTTGCTTCTCTGATTTCCCCCTATAATTTAAGCATATAAATGCCATCTCGGGCCAGGCCTGCAACCTGCCTGAGTGAGTAGTCTGACTCCCAGGGAGAGCCCATGTGAATGATGGAGACCTTTTCTGGTAAACTCTGAACATTAGGATGAATTCCTAACAATGCCCATCCCCAGCTGCAGTCTGGTCCATTCAGGCCTTCAGGGATGGACACACAGACAGACATCTGCTGGCGACTCCAGGAGTGCAAGGGTTGTTTCTTCCCAAATTCAGGCTCCCTGGAAACCGGAAACTACCATGGCATGACTGGGGGTGGGTTGTGCCTACTGACCTGGTGCACCCTGCCCTCCAAGAAAGGACAGCGGCACGGGCCCCACATCACATGTGTTTCTGGAAAGCAGCAGACACTCCACATCCCCTCACCCCCTGCCAGCTACTCGTCCAAATTATGTCAGCTGGTAATTACTTAAAATTTCTTTATGTATTAGACGTTCTTCATTTTCCAGATTAGGAAACTATTTTGCAGAGTACTTTGAGGCTTCTTTTCTTTAAATGTGCTTGGCTGAGCACCAAGTAAGCAATTAATTAGTGGGAGTGACTTCCGTCATTGTTTGTGTTATTACTGTCCCTGTCTCAACCCAACTAGAGTCCCTCTCTCTCCTGCGACTTTCTGAGACACATGCCTTGTGCTTCTGTTTTCTTAGTCCCACATTATTAACTAAGCCTGTGGCATTCTTCATATGTACAATTGAATTCGAAGTGGTAGGTCTTGGGAAAAGGTACAGCCTTGCCAATCTCATGGTTTGTGGGTGCAGACACCAGGTCTGTGAGTGATGGCAGCCATGAGATTCGAAGCAGAGAAACGGTGTTACACGGCCTGTATCTGTTGGGCGCTTGGGGTTTGCACAGTGCAAGACAAACAGTCGGACTCCAAACTCAGGCTCCTCTGACGGCACTGCTGTGTGTCTGCAAATGGACGAGTTAAGAGTGGAAATCTGGGTCTTCGTTCTGGCCCAGTCTCTCTCACTCTATGACCGTGGCCAGTGACCTCGCCTGTCAACGAACCCCAGTTTCCCTGTCTGTGAAAGAGGGTTAGTAATAACTCCCTCGCAGAGTTGTTGGGGGTTGAATGAGGTGCTTACCGGATGTTCCTTAGCACAGAGTTTGGCCCAGAGTAACAGAGAGCATTAGTCCTCACCTCCCTTCCCCATTCCTGGGACGATGGTGCACTTGTCCTTGCTGCTTCTATTACATTATAGCTTAACTGTCCCACCTGAGGGAGCTTCCAAATTGTTGCTAAGTGCATTATGGTACACTCCTGTGGTGGATTGTGTCCCAGCCATTAACAGTGAAGGTATCGGACCTTGTAATACCTGCAACATACTCCATGTCATAACATTAAAGGGAGCAGCACCCGGACATACATGCAGTGCAACCCCAGCTGCGTCAAGTGGTGTTTACACACGGAAGATGCCGTGTGGTCTGTGCTCATCTTGCATGGGTGGGTGATGAATTATTCTTATTGTCTTGCTACACTTTATCTTGCAATGTTTTCAAAAGAGTTTCATTGGTTTTGTCATCATAAATACTACCATTTTTAAATGACATAATATCTGCAACCTGTCCACATTAAACCTACCTGTCAGCTCTCTCTATATGTGGCGATTGATCTGCTGTTTGGTGGGGAGTGGGTTGCTTTTGTTTTGGCTTTAACTGCATTCTCTTTACATGCTGTTAAACCAAATACATGTTTCATAACCAAATCATGGTGTTCAAAGCTGTGTGTTTGTGAGAGACCTTTCATTTGCTGTACAGTTCATTCATTGGACAAAGCAATATTTAGGTAATTCTGAAGGAGTGGGCCTTCTTTAGGCATGAGGGAGCATGGGGTGGGGGTTGTTTCAATTGTAATGGTTTTCCTCCGTGTCACTTAGCAGTTTTCCTGAGCTTTTTCATTATGGCAGCGCTGGGCCATTTGAGGTACCTGCTTTCTAATCAGCCTGGCTGCCGTCCAGTCAGCCTCCGCGGAAACTCACGAGGCACAGGGTTTAATTGGGGCCACCCACCATGGAAGCGCTTCCCCCTTTTGTCCGGAGAGATGGAAGCTCTTAATGTAATGCACATAAAAACGTCCAGTCCTTCAGGGCAGGCACAAGAGGCTCTGATGTCCCGAGGCTGTTATTTTGTCCCAGTTCAATGTTAGCTTTTCAGAGAGACTCCATCCAATCACGCGGGAGCTAGAACTCTACAGAAAGAGAGCAATAGAAAGTATTAGGTTGCAGTCTGGACACAACCCCTGATGTTTGGAAGGTCTCTAAATAGATCCCAGACTGCTTTAAAAATAAGGAAGGCCCCTCCCATCCCTCTTACTATTATCCCTCTGGCACCTTGGATTCCTTCAATTAATTCCTTGCAAAAAGCCGGTTGAGTTCCAATAATTGTTTTTAAATGATCTGTCTCTTGAAACTGTGTCTTGCAGCCTGGTGGTAATGCCAGCCTGCCGTGTGGTGTGGCTACGTCTCTACGCAGCTCCTGGAAGCAAACTGCCTGCCCAGTGCCGTGTGGGCTGCGTGTAGCACTCTCGGAAGAGTGGTGGTTGCGCCACTGGGCAGACGGGCGTGAGGAAGGCCAGTGCGTGGCAGCACTGTAGGTGGTGCGGGCAAATCCAGGCAACTGTAGCCTCTTAGCATGCTTAAAATTGGAAACGTTGAATGTGGACATGAATGTGGCATCTGAAAGCTTCCTATTGTCTATGCTGCCCAGGGTAACATGGTCAGCACCCTGAGAACAAAGAGTATCCCTGCCCTGCCCGCCTTGACCATAGTGGCAGAGGGGTGGGGGAGGGAGAATGAATGATAATGAGTCCACCACTGATCAAGTGCTTAGTCTAGCACTTAACCTGATGATCTCTTTTACTCCTCCCTACACCCCTGTGAGACTGTGCTGTTATTAGCACCATCTTGTACACAGGTAAATTGAGAGCAGGAAACAAGCTAAGTTTACCCAGTTTGTGTCAAAGTGCTGTCTGTCTGATCGACTGCAGCACTTCAGAAAAGCTAACATGCAGACAGTCACCAGGGATTTCGATCTGACTCGGGAGCTCCTGGGGGACATGAATGCCGCCTGTCTGGGGGCCCCTCCACGTAGGAGACTCCAGACAATGAATGGTCCCACTGCTTGCATGTGGGAGTCACCTGGAGCCAGGGGGCTTGAAAAATGTTCCCTATGTGCACTCAGACTCCTCAGCTCAGAATCCCTGGGGGTGGAACTTGGCCATTGTGCACACAGGTTGAGAACATCTGCAGAGGGGGGAATCGCATGGCTAGACCGGTTGGGGCAAGCCTTGAGGCACTGAGACTTATTTTAACAATGAACATGTATGGTTTAGTTAGGAAGAGGAGGAGAAAAAGACCACTGTGTATGGGAGGGAGTGGGAGGGAATGGAAATGAGGTCAAGCTGGGGAATTCAGGGAAAGAGTGAAAACAAACAAAAGCAGCTGGAGCTAGTTCACAGGCAGGTGTGGAACCTGTTTGGTTGTGGGATTTGTCCCTCACAGGAGGGGGTAGTAATAAGGTTTGTGGTCGGGCTGGCTGGGGGGCGATGCAAAGCGCCTGCCTCAGCAGTCTGGATCGGGCTCCTTCCGGGCCATGAGGTTTCCATTCAACGTATTTCCAAACACGCGTGCGCTAGCCCCGGATGTGCTAGCCCTGTTCGTGGTCCTGGAAACAACGCTGACAATGGCCACGGCGGTCAGGTGGAGCCATGACTCTACTGTAGTTGCCTCACTTCTCTAACAGAGGCCGGAGGGAATGGCAGGTTGTTGTGGGAACAGAAAGGCTAGTCCTGGATGAGATGTTCCCTTCTCTAGTCTTAAAGGATGGCGATGCTAAGAGCTTGAATCAGCACATGAATTAAGGCAACAAGGTGAGGATGAGGGGGACTGATCCTGAGGCATTTTGAAAGTAAATTTGGTGACCAAATGGCCCCTCTCTGCTCCCCTTCACCTCCCACCCACATGCAGGGGTGGCTCCCAAACTTCCCAGCTTTGGATTCTGGGCAGACGGTGGCAGCTGGAGAGACACAGATGGTTTATAGTGGGCTTATGCCTTCCTGAGGTCAAGGTATCTCTGGCACATGCAGTTAAAAATGCCCTGCACGTGGTTGGAGATATGTGTCTAGGGCTTGGGACAGGTTCGTGCAAGCATAGGAGATCCAGAGTCATCGACAAGTCGGATGGGATCTGGATTTGCAGGACTGGAGATTATGTTATGAGAAAACAACAGACAAAGATGGGAGTCTGGGAAGCACCAGTGTTTAAGGGACATGGAAAGGGACAGGGAAGTGATTGATAAGTAAAAATTAAACATGAAAGGACAAAAGAAACAGGACGCCGTCATGACCAGGAAGCTGAGGAGGTGAGAGGGTTTCGAGAAGGGGGCAGTGGAAGTTTGTTTCAAATGCTGCAACTAGTTAAAGATAAACACTGCTAAGAGCTCCGGCCCTCTCTCTCTGAAACATCGTTAATGGTTTTCTCTGAGCGAAAGGATCACTGTCCACATCTTTACATGTCTCTGTATTTATTTTTAAATAGCTTTATTGTCCTTAGAGGATTACAAAGTTATCCTTTGGAGTTTGGCCTTGGTGGGGACAGTTTCAGGGCCTCGGGGGTGGAAGCGAAGGGAAGGTGACTAAGGATGCAATGCGTTTACCTTCACCTGCATAGCCCACCTTTTGAAAGAGCATCCTGAGAGAGTGTGAACACAGGAGGAAGATGCTGAGTAAAAACGGGGATAGGATGAATTGGTAACTTAGAAATTAGTAACTCTGTGTATGGCAGTAGATGGGGCCAACTCTGCTCCTTGTCAGATGCCCCATCCAATCAGAAGAAGCCCAAGAGGAGGTTGCAGCCCAAACTGGAAATGGTGAATGGCTGTGTCCTCTCAGGGAGTGAGTTCTAAATCCTGCCCCGAAAAGGTGTTATCTGCCCAAAGCAGCCCTCTTGTCCTAATTTGCATAGCTCTGGCTTTTGGCCACATCCAGGTCCCTGTACAGAGAGGGAGCACCATTTTCTAATGCCCGCGCAGGCGCTGTGTCTGGGGGCTGCAGCCCTGGGTCATGTGGAAAATACCAGGGCCCAGCCTGGAGTCTGGGGGAAAGGACATGCAGCTGGCATGCGCCTCTGAGCAAGAGGTCACAGCCTCAGGAAGTGGCATGGCATCAGGACAAGGGTCAACGGAAGTTCATAAAAGGGGAGAGCTACCATTTGTTGAGCGCCGGTGGTTCTGGGCTGTGCATTGGACATTTTACATGTGGCTTCATTCAACCTTCGTGCAAATGAAAACTTGTGAAGTTGGGCCTTTTCTCCGTGTGAGAGATGAGCGCCTTGAGACTGTGTGTATCTTAAATGGTAGTGAATTCAAGGATTGTAGGAGAAGGTACAAGAATCATGGCTCAGACAGGAACCTGCAAATTTTCCTCTTTCATACTTTCCTTTTTCTTTTTTAATCCATTGATTCCAGACACAGGAAAGGAAATAGAGAGAGAAACATCTGTGTGAGAGAAACACCCGTCGGTTGCCTCCTGAATGCGCCCTGATTGGGGACCAGACCCTCAACCTAGGCCTGTGCCCTGACTGGGAATCGCACTGTGACCTTCTGGTTTATAGGATGTCGCTCCAACCACCTGAGCCGCACAGGCCAGGGCTCTTTCATACTTTTCCATGTATTTCTTTTTGCAGACCGGGGGGTGGCTGCTGACAACGCTAGGCTTTAATCACACATTGCGACAACCTAAGACGAAAGGTGGATTCATTCTCCCATATTTTGCAGATCAACACCAGTGACTGATTCTAATAGGCCAATAATCATTGCCAAAAAGTGTTATGATGTGTTTGGGCAGGTCTATATCAAGGATTAAACCAGAAGAAGGGACAGAGAAGGGTGAAAGAAACATTTAGAACAGAAGGAAGAAATATCAGCGCGTGGTTGCCTCTTGGCCTGCAACCCAGGCATGTGCCCTGGCTGGGAATTGAACTGCAATCCTTTGGTTTACAGGCCCACGCTCAATCCACTGAGCTACACCAGCCAGGGCTATACTTTGCTATATCTTTTATTCTTTCTATTATACTTTGCATGCTCCATGACTAAGAAATAAGTCAAAGGCATCCTAGAAGTTTTAAATCGTATTGACTAGGAAGTAATTTTGACATCAAGTGCAGGCGTAAGTACCATGGGCCACAATTACTGGGTTGTAATATATTTAGTTACATCAGAATCACCCAGGTGTTAGTTAAAAGACAGATGTCTGGGCCTCATCCCAGACCCACTTAATTGGAATATTCATAGGGATGCCCAAGACTGTAGTGCTCACAGTCCCCCAGGTGGTTTCGATTAGCAGTAGTAGCTCCCAATCCTGGCCGTCCCAGGTGTGGAGAGGGCTGGCCAGTGTTAGAGATGTGAGTTGGGGAAGCATTGGAGCAGGTGTCTAAGCCTGTGTGTGATGAGACCACGATGGGGATGAGAATAAGGGGAGAAGACTTTGTGTGAACAAAAGTCATTTGCCTTGTGTAGGCAGCCTGGCATTGCCCAGAGCTTTTGCAAGGTCTCTAGTCCACTCTTCCACTGTGCAGAGAGCTCAGAACTAGGCTTGGGTTCCTGTGTGGAAATAAGTAGTCTAGTCCTAATACTGTCTCTAGCCTCAGGCAAATGAACTACTTCCAACAGTAGGACTTGGGAAAGGACTAAAACTGGAACAGGGAAGCAGTCTGCAGCCAGAGCATGGTCAGAGGGACACTGAGATGAGCAGAGGAAGCCTCGTCCTACAGAGAAGTCAGACAAGCCCATGTCCCCCAAGGAAGAAATCCATGCCAGTGTCCTAAGAAAGTGCAGTGAATGGCTGAATACAACGCGAGGAGGGAGAACAGCTGACAATCCCTAAGTTGTGTTTGGTGGCAGTATTTCCAAAACTAGTTGTTAAGAGGTTCTGCTTCCCCTGTCATCACTGACAAACAGACAACACAAGTTGCTGCTTGTCACTTGGGTGGGTTTTGCCCTATTTTGTGTGACAAAGCAAACAGCTTATCCTTCTAAATGGTTATCTCTAAAGAAGATAGAAAATATTTGGGGCTGCTGCTCTGTCATCTCCCCCCACTCCCCGTCCCCGCACTGATTTTGAGGGCTGTGCAGCTAACCGCACCTGCTTCTGAGACAGTGGCCAGAAGGCAGCCCTTCCTTCTCAGGGCTTCCAGAACATTGGTACATTTCCTTCTCTGTATTGCTCTCTTTTGTCTCCTGTGTTGAAATAGGTTAAGCCTTGTTTTCTGTTTCTGTTTTCCCTGTGCTGGGTTTGGATGCGTGACTTTGGCCATCTTTCCCTTTGGACATGAAACTGATTTCTAGGGGAGGCTGTCAGGAGTCAGCTAAGTAAGATCTGACACGCTGTTCAATGCAGCATTAATACACCAGAGCAAAGGCAGCGTCCCTCTGCTCTCTGCATGGGAAAGAGTGGAGGGCACAGAAGCTGGATATTACTTACAGCACAGACAGTCAGCCATGGTGGGAGAGGGGCTGAACGCTTCTTAATCTCCGTGGAGGAGACACCTGCATCTTCACGGAGCAGAGACCAAGGGAAAAGCGAATGAAGAACAGGGACTGCCGTTTATTTCTTGCTGTAGCCAGGAGGATATATTTAACTTAAGGCATATTATTTTGGGGGGAAAAAGGTTAAATTTATGTCAGTATAAAAAGAAGACAAACCAATATACCATGGATTTTAGAGGAAAAAGAAAAAATTCTTTTTATGTAATTAAGAGTGAATCGTGTGCTCTATCTCAATTTCCCATTTCCTTCCTTCCATTCCTTCCTTCCCTCCCCCTCCTTTCCTTCTTTCCAATAAATATTTACCAAATGCCTGCTGTGTGCCAGGCTCTGGGCCATGTTTGACAGAATAGAGTACAACAGGATTTTTTTCCTCGTTGGTTTATGCAGTGGATTGAATATTTGTGCTCCTCCCTGCCCCATTGGTATGTTGAAACATACTCCCCCAATGTGATGGTATTGGGGGCTGAGCCCTTGTGAAAGGGACCTTATGAAAGAGACCTCAGAGAGCCAGCGTCGTGGCGCCTTCCACCACGTGAGAACACAGTGAGAAGGAGGCTGTGTACGGGCCAGGAAGCAGGCTCCCACCTCACAGCTACCTGCAGGAGCCTTGCTGTTGGAATTCCCAGCCTGCCGAACGGTGAAAAATACTTTTCTGTTATTTATATGGCCCCCAGTCTATGGTATTTGTTATAGCAGCCTGCACAGACTAAGACAGATTACTGTGAACTTTAGCTCTTCTTTTTAGTGTCCTAGATTTATAGTTTTAAAATCAGCTAAGATTTATATTTCCAAGTAACTTAGAATTTGCAGTTTGTGACTGAAAGTCTGGACCATTTGCTCATGACTCTCTGTCACCATCTAGAGACAATTTATACATATTGCAGGGCCAGTTCCTGCAATACTGAAGGTTTGAAATCAGTCCGGAAGTGATGGCTTTGCAGTGCTTGTGTACAGGTCCTGCAGAAGAAATTAGACCTGGTCATCTGCGGATGAATGGAATAGGAAGTTTTGATCTCTAGACCTACTAATCTGTGAGAAATGGGTCTTGGTTCCTATACCAAACCATGGAAGGCTGGGATCTACCAAGTGCAGAGGTTTACTGATGTGTGGCAGAAGAGCTGCAAAATCCATGGGGTTGGGGCTGTTATACCATTAGGTTCAGAGGAGGCCAACAGTCCCTCAAAGCATTAGCACTCAACAAATATTTATTCAGTTGAATAAGAGGCTATGAGGCTCCGGGTTGATGGAGAAGAAGACCACACAACGGGACTGGAATCCACACTGTTCATCCAGGTTCTCACCAGGGGTGATTTTGCTCTCTGGGACATCGGGCCATGTCACATTTTGCCACAATTGTGGGGTTGCTACTGGCATCTGGAAGGGAGAGGCAAGAGATGCTGCTAAATATCCTACAAGGCACAGGACAGCCCCGGCACAAGGAAAAATCCAGCCCCAAATGTCATTGGTGCTTGAAGTTGAAAATCACCAGTCTGGCACAGAGTGTGGTAAGAGTGGGTCTCTGAGACTCTGGACCTCACCATGGCCAGTAACCTCTATTACCAGCTGCAAAACACTGAGACCCAAGGGGTATGGATGACTTCATACAGATGTATCTCAGTGGAGATATGCAAATGAGGGACAGGGCTACTCTCAGTGGCCATGAACAGACCATTCACCCCCCTCCCCACCAGTTCCTTTAGTGTTTATCCAGCAGTGCCATTCAGTGCTCTCCACCCAGTCTCCTTTTTTAAAATCTCATCTGTTGCTTGGTGACATGACTTTAAGCACTGTCTTTGCTGCACGTCCTCAACGTCCAATTTCCCTCAATGTCCAGTTATTTATTGAAATCACACAAAGCACTGTTGTCACCTGTGTCAGAATCACCCACAGGTGTTGCTACAAATGCACATTTGGGGCCTGCACCAAATCTACTGCATCAGAATTTCCATGGCTCACGGTTCAGGGATCTGCATTTTCAGCCAGCGGCACAGGTGATTTCTGTGCACATTAAAGTTTGACATAAGATCTGTAAAGTAACAGAATTGCAGGTGTCCTCTCTTCTGACTTTGCAATCCCACTTATAAAGCTCAGAAAAGTATAATACACTCATTTAATCCTTGGGATATTCTTTTGATGTATTACTTTTATTCCTATTTTACAGATTATAAAATAGAGGTCACCAAGCTTGAACAGATTACATAGGCAAAGCTAAGGGTTTTGTTTAACCTGGACTTCCTCCCCTGAGGTCATTCTAAAAAGCTTTGCCCTGGGCAGAAGTTGTGCCGCTTTCTCTGCCTGGACAGTCCAGGTTTACCTCTTTACTGCTGTAGCCAAGGAAACAGACTCTACACAGGGGGGGTGTCACTTTTTCTAAGCTGTGACATGGACCTCATCTTAACTACCTCTGTATCCTTAAAACTGGAGCAGGGTATATGCCCGCTCCACTGCCACCGTCCTGGCCCAGGGTGCCAGCGCTGCTCACGTGATTCTAGCAACAGCTTCCTTACCGGCCCCCTCCGCTCCGCACCTGCAATCCATATCCCCACACGCAATTCACATCGTTTTCATTGCAGACAGGTTGCCTGCTTCTCTGTCTCTCTCACGCTCACTCTCTTACGTGCACACGCACCTTAAATCTAACTAACTCCTACCTGCTTTGCCCCAGTACAAGGTCCTGTTTACCTGAACCCGTTCCTGCCTCTGGCTCCTGCCTGTAACTTTTCTGTTACGGCAAAGCCCTTTTCCTGTGTCAGCTCCCTCACCTACGCTGTGCCCCCTCTCGTGGCACTAGGAGTCTTCTTTCTTCCTTATAAAGCTGACCCACTCTGTTTGGTCTCCTTTGAAAAGTCAGCTCTTAGAAGGCATGTTACACTCACACGCACTCCTATTCTCCACTCCCCTGCCCGCCCCCCAACTAAATTTGATTCCGCAGTTACTCTTTCTGACTCAGTAGCCTATGCTTTTCCTTTGGAGTATTTGTGATCATTTAGGCTTTAGTATTGTTGTTGAGTTATCCAATGAGAGTCTTTCCCACTAGCCTGTGAGAATATAGTCTATTTATCACTGCAGACAGTAGGAATCATATAAAGACATTGAGTAAATGAACAGGGGCACAGCAAATGGGATGCGCATCCGTGGTGATGGCCATGCTGTTTATTAAGGCTGATTTCTGCAGAATGGGGCGTCTGGGGCCAGGACTCAATCTATAGGACTTGGAAGCATGGTAACTTGGAGGAGAGAGAAAGATCCAGGATAAGCGGCGAGGCCACTGCCCACTGGCTGTGGGTTTTATTTTCCTTTCAAATGTATTGGGATAACACTGGGTAATGACATACAAAGTTCCGGCGCATAACTTTCCAAGAAGACATCTGTTGTGTGCTCATTCTAGTCTCCTTCAGCCGCGCTGCAGACGGAGGCGAGGCTCACAGTTCCGGCCCTCTAAGTCCGCCTGGATTTGCGAGTTTCAGAACTATTATGGCAGGCTAAGTTGAGCCCACCTGAGTCCACTTTCTTCATCTTCATCAAGGGGTTAATGACTCCCGCCTTTGCAAGGAGAGGGCCCTTGCAAATGAGATAAATGAGATAAAAAGCAGGGGTAGCACCTGGCACTTGGGAGGTGTTGAGAATGCTCCATACCTTGTCTGTCTCGCCACCCAGAAGACTTAAAAGAGAAGTCTGCACAGGCAGCAAAGAAGTCGGGCTACTTACCTGAGCCTCCCCCTTTCTCGGCTCATCCCTTCGTGCGCTTAGATTACGTTTTCCAAGCCTGACCCAGGGCGCTCCGCTCCCTCTCTCGGCGGTGGGTCCCTCCCTCCCCCTCAAGCTTACCCAGCCTCCCCTCCCTCTTCGCCCCCTCCCTCGGAGTGGGAGCCGAGAATCCCACGCCCTTGCACCAGCCCGGGGGCTCGGACGGGCCCGGGAGCCGCTGGTCGCCAATCACCGTGCGGTGGAGAGGCGGGCGCTCGGCTCCGGCGCGCTGGGGGAGCCAGCTGGCGCTGCTTTCCCCGGGAGCCTCAGACGCTCGCACAGACCCAGACAGACACACAGACTGGCGGGCAAGGGCGCGGGCAGGCACGGACAAAGTCCCCCGGCCGTTTGCGCTCCGAGGCGCGCGCCAGCCGCGGCCCGGGGAGCCCCCTGTGCCCCGCGGGGAGCCGCAGGCGGCAGCTCCGCAGCCGGCGCCGGCAGAAGGAGGGCGCACAGGCGGTCGGAGGCGGGGAGGCCTCGGCGCGCCGGGCCCGCGATGTGAGCGTCGGCGTCGGCTCCCACCTGGCGCCGCACCTGGAGCGCCGCGCTCCGGGGCGGCGGGGAGAATGTGCGCCGTCCGCAGCCGCCGCACCCGCACCTGACCATGGAGTGCGCCCTCCTGCTCGCTTGCGCCCTCCCCGCCGCCGGCTCGGGCCCACCGTGGGCTTCGGCGGGACTGGGGCGCGTGGCCAAGGCAGGTGCCCGCCAAGGGACGCGCCGAGAGTGGGTGGCAGGGGGAGCCCGGTGCAAGCCCCGCCGCGCCCCTCACGCACGATGTCACCTTTTCTCTTGCAGGCGCTCCAGCTGTGCTGCCTCTGCTGTGCGTCGATCGCCTCGGTCTTAGCCAGTGACAGCAGCGGCGGCGGCAGCGGATTAAACGACGGTTCGTATTCGACCCCCACCCTCAGTAGGGTCTGTCTGGGCACTTTGTCCCTTCCTTCCTCCCCCGCAAAAGAGGGAAAAGGTAGAAAAGCTCGTCCCCCACCCCGCACCCGGGCCCCAAAGTTGCAGGTGTGTGTGCGTTCCTGTTTGGGGAGGGGGGTATATGGCAAGGGCTCAAAACTTATCAAAAGAATCAATGCCTCAAGCTTCAAGTCACATAAATGAGAAAACAATACTTTCCCTTGTTCACAGATGGCTTGTTTAAAAATTAAATCGTACTGCGGTGAGAAATTAGAAAGGAAGTGGATGTGGACTAGGCGGTTGATATCAAAAGGCACCTTCCTCCTTTCCTTCCTCTTCTAAGAAAGCGGCCAGGAACTAATTCCCGGTGAGGGATGAAAGAATAGGAACCCTTTTCATCTTCCCATCTTTCTCCTCCCTCTCCTCCCCACTTCTGGTCCTTGTCCTCCTTTCCTCTCTTCTCCCTGAGCCTCTGCCCTGTGTCTTGGGTTCCCAGAGACCACTGTTAGAGAGAAGAAGATAGCTTGAGGTCTCTGGGATCTTCATCTCTTCCGAGGTTCTCCAGCAGAAAACCTCCAGAATGCCTTTCACTTCCGTCATAAATTAGCTTCTTGATGGCCCCCAGAAGGAAAAGCCTTGTTTCCTTGTTCCCACCAGCTACAGAGCAGCTGGTGCTTGATCCAAGGTGTCTAGCAAGACCTTGGTGTGGATTCTCTGATGTTTAGCCTTGCAGGGTTTCTCCTCCTTTCAGGGGATGAGGGAACGGACTGGGGACAGGGCAATGGCAGAAGCTTGGAGAGGGGCTGTGCCGGGGAGTGGGTGAGTGAGGGAACAGGAAAGAGTCAGGAATTAGCTCTTGAGAAATTCACCTTTTGACCAACCAGAAAAGCTGGCTGCAATTTCTGAAACAACTTCCCATTGTCCCATCTGGGTCAAATGGCTGTGGGCCCCCTGTCTTCCAGCTACCACCCTGTAGGAACCTCATCTTCAGTCAGCCCCTGAGCTGACTGATCAGATCGTTCTCTACATTGATCCTCTACCCATCAAGGACTGAAGATTGCCGTCAGCTGGCTCATTCTCCCCTCGGAAACAAACTAGTAGCAGGTGTCTGCGTGTCTGGGGGCGGTTGGCTTTTCAGGCTGATACCATTAAAGCTGTTGGTTAGGACTCCCACATGGTCTCCCAGCTAGGAGCATGGTTTCAGATGGTTCTGGACAAGGAGGTAAGAAACAGCTTATTGAGAGGCTCCGTTGCATGTGTCGGGGTTGGTTTTCACAGTTTTTAATAAGGGAGAAAGTGGTTTTTCACTAAGGAAAAGCTGCATTTAATCAAAAGCCACGTACCTGTAAAGCATCATACTAAGGGTTTTTTAAAGAAGATAGTGTACACCTGCTGTTTCTTAAGGTTAAGCGAGGAGAAAAACTTTTGTTTCCCGATTTTTTCATATGTATTTTAACTCAATGGTATTTCCAGTTGAAGGGGTCAAAGAGAGAATGAAAGAGACAGGACATACAAACACTGTTAAGAACGAGAGCTGCTCAGGCAGCAAGAGTCACAGATGGTCATACAGAAGAAAACATCTTAAAATTGTCATACGGGGATTTTTTTTGTAAAGGTAATAATACCTTTATTATTATCAATAAGACCCCCTGTTAGTTACAGGGCTTCTTCATCTTTTATTTTTTATTTTTTTGGTTGTTGACTATTTTGGGAAAAGAGAAATTCCTCTTTCTTCTTCTGAAACCAAGGGCCCAAGCGACTCGAACACGCCTCTTCGTTGTTCGGAATCTTTCTAAACACTTTCCAAATTAGTTCCCCATCCTGTGCCTCGAAAGTGGAAATGCAGAGCGTTTTTGAATGCACTGAGGGCATATTCCAGATCATTTTGGGGGGATGATACTTTTCAGTTTCAATGTTTTGTGATAGAAAGCAGTGTGCTGGCTTCATTTTTTCAGGCAGCAAATTGTTCTGTAGCTCCTCCTCTCTGGAACAAGCAGCAATTAGTGCTGCTCTGGGGAGCCGTGGCGAAGGTATTTCTAAACATGCCTCTCCAGGTGTCCCTGATCTGGCAACATGTCTGAGCAGTTTTAAACATCAGACTGTGCAGGGGAAGTTCTGACAATGTCGAGGCATTTTCGTGCATCCACTGTATTTTGTGCTTACAGCTGAATGGGACCGTCCCTGCGAAAGCTCATGGTAAAAGGTTAAGAGGGATACACATTCTGGATTTTATTGTCACGTGTCATTAATGTGGGAAATAGAGACTGCAGTTACTTGTTAATTTTCTGAGGCGTCCTCTCAATTTATTCAGCACTGTGAGCTACCATTTGAAGTTTAAATTCTGCCCCTCACCCAAAATGTTCCCAATTCAGGTTAAACCCAAAGAGAGTAATCTCCTTTTTTTAAAATGAAAATTCATTTCTTTATTTTGGTAATTTTATATTTATTTATTTTGTCTCCAAAAAAATAAATTTTTATGAATGAGTGGCTCTACGGCTCATATATAAAAAGTCCATCTTTCTCTCCCCAGACCCGGAGAGTCTGTGGCCTTTTCCATAAACATTCTTGACATTCATCAAGATTGTGCTTGACTTTCAGCTTTGGTAGGAATTACTGGGGCAGAGCTCGTGGGAAAGGCCACAGGCTACTCCTCTTCACGAGCTGCTCCGAACTACGTTTCACCTAGCCTGGTAGCCATGGGAACAAAGACGTCCTTGAGCTGAGCATCACTCTGCCAGCCCGTTGGGAGTGACTGGCTGGCATTGTGGGCCCTGGGTGCTGACAGCTAAACCTTTCCCCTTACAGATTACGTCTTTGTCACACCGGTAGAAGTGGACGCGGGCGGGTCATATATTTCACACGACATTTTGCACAGCGGCAGGAGAAAGCGATCCGCGCTGGGTGCCAGCAGCTCCCTGCATTACCGATTTTCAGCATTTGGACAGGAACTCCATTTAGAACTTAAGCCCTCGGCGATTTTGAGCAGTCACTTTATTGTCCAGGTACTTGGAAAAGATGGTGCTTCAGAGACTCGGGGACCCAGGGTGCAGCAATGTTTCTATCAGGGATTTATCCGAAATGACAGCTCCTCCTCCGTCGCTGTGTCTACTTGTGCTGGCTTGGTAAGTACCCTGCTCTTTGAGGCAACTCCCTCTTGGGCGTGCACTTGGTGTAACTCAGATGAACAGATGTCTGCAATATTAAATGCTCTTCCAGCCAATTCGACCTGCTCACACTGTCAGCTTTGATACGTATAATATTCTCGATTGAATTAATCTAATCTGCTCCCAGAAAAAGAAAATATAATAGAACTTCAACTACCATTTAGAACATTCTTTTGATGTTTAATGGTCTGGGCCTCTTCATTCCCCATGTTTGAGACAATCCCCAAGGAAATTAATTTGATGGATGTCATTTGCATAGTAAAGTCTTGAGAGACCAGGCATTATATAAATCTCACAAGCTGCATGCCTCCACATTGCTTTGAAACGGGAAAACTGTATTTCATGGCGAAATTGCATTCAGCAGCCCTGTTAAGCCCAACCTTCACTGGAGAAGGGAGGCTTTTTGTTTTCTTTGAACTGATCTGTTGGTGGTGTCCTGCTCATGCACGACGTCCTTTTGGAGTGTGGCGTGTTTGCAGGCCGGCAGTGTTCAGGGTGCCATCCGGGGAAGCAGAACACTTAGAGGAACTGGGGACAAGTGTTCTTTCCCTGCTGTGTGTTCCTCATCTGTTGAGCTCCAGGCCAAGAACTCTTGTGTAAATGATACTTGTCTCGGAATTCAATCAAATATATGAGGCAGTCGGTGGTATTTGGTATTGATCTTGTTCTGTGCAGCAATTGAGAAGTGCCTTGCACTGACAAATGTGTGTGTGTGTTGAGGCACATGATGGTCACACCCTGGGATGACGAGGAGGAGGCTGTGAGAAAGCTCAGTTGAGTAGGGGGTTAGCGATGCACATGGTATTAACACATCACAACACAAAGCCAGGGTGGCTTGGGTGCCGGCAGATGAGGACTCCCATGTTCCTTTCTAATTAAAACTTTACTGTTTGACCTTTTCCCCCCATATTGTGGCTTGCAATTTAGCAAAAATCTTTCATCAGAGTTATGAGGTTCTTGGGTATAGTCTTGAAAGTACAGAGTGAAACGAAGATTTGACAATTACCAACTAAGTTCGGTCCGCTGAAAGGATGGGTGCGGCTCCCTGACAACCTGTGTATTATAACCTGGCCACACACACGTGTGCGCCTGCACAAACACGAGTATCTCTTGGTTTTTCTTCTGTTGTCATGAGTCTCCTGCTCTTTCGGGGACATTGTTCCTATTTCCCTCTCTTCTGTCTATCCCAGTGACCTTACGTCTTCAGAGGGACTAGAGGCACCCCACCGAGGTGGCTTCAACATAGCACAGTGGGCAGGTGCAGCCTGTCCAGGGTCATTCTCACACCAGGACTTACTAGTAGGGCTTTGGGCAAGTTACTGATCTCCGTGTCTTAGTTTCCTCATCTCTAAAAGGGGGATAGTGAGAGTTTAGATGATGCTATGGGGAGTAAGTACTTCTTTTATGGGAAGTGCTGTAGCTGTTCTAGAAGGGCGTAATTGCTGTGCGTGTGTTCCAGTTCCTGCAAAACTTGGTCTCCTCCTGTTTAGCTCTCTCAGCACCCCACTCTCTGCAGAGATAGGCAATCCGATCAGTTGTCTCATATGAGCAGATGTTGTGTAATTTCTCCTAAGGAGGAGAGTTTCTTTTGAACAGAGAGCAAATGATCACTTAACACAGAAGAATGAGGCAAGTTAATTTCCACCTTTGAGATGGACGTAAAAGCGGTAATTGGCGATGACTTCTGCCTATGTATAAGGCCGATATAAACTGGAATCATGAAACTGAGATTCTGTCCTACTGTTCAACATAGTCTTCATTAGTTTTATTTCTGTAGGCCTCAGTTTCCTCTCCTAAAACATATAAAATTACTTCTAAGATCATCTCTAGGCATCTATCTGCCTCTAATTATTCCTTTGCTGGTCCCGGCAGGACCCATGTGGCATGGGGCAGGGAGAGGATCAAGCTTATCTCATTGCATCACCCACCTCTCCATGGCCCTACAAAACACATACACCCAGACTCCAGTCCACAAGAACACAAAATAAGAGAGAGTTCAGAGCCATAGCTGAGAAGCTGAGACATCACTCTGTATGAACTTTTGTAACCTTGTATTGAAATACAATGCATACACAGGAAAATACAAATATCACACAGCTTAATGCATTTTCAGAAAGCTCACACCAGTGTAACCACCAACCAGCTCAATGAAGACATTACCAGGGCCCCAGAATCTCCCCATGTCCCCTTCCCAGTCACTACCCACCCTAGGTCACCACTATTCTAACTTATGACATTGCTTCATTTTGCCTGTTTTAATATTTTGCATAGGCAGAATCATAGTATTTCTCTGTATGAATATTTCACAATGTTCCCATTTAATTGTTGGGGGGCATTCAAAATGCTTCCAGTTTGGGGCTGTTACGAAGAGGGCTGCTCGCCAATCTTGTGCGAACTCATGGTCATGTTCTGTTGGAGACATACCTAAGAAAGAAGTTTTTGTTTCACAGGTTATGTGTATATTCAGCTTTAGTTGATGCTGCCAAATAGCTTTTCAAAGTGCTTACACTAATTTACACGCTCACCAGCGGTCTGTGAGAGTTCCAGGTGCTCCACATCCTCACCAACTCTTGTTACTGTCTTTTTCCATTTTAGCTGCTCCGATTGATGGGTGCGAAGTGGTTGTGGGTTTAGTTTGTATTGCCCTGATGTTTTAAAGTTGAGTGTTATTTCTTATGCCTTTTGGCCATTCATATATTCTCTTTGGTAATGTATCTATATCATACATGGACAAGAAATGGTATAAATATTTTCAGCCTTAACTGTGGGGGTTTTTCCTCTCTCAGTGAATAGAAACAGGAATTCTGAGCAAAAATATCTTTGTCAACTTAACATAATTGTTATTATGGCTTTGAATCTCTAACAGGGCATTGATCTGCTTGTGAAACTCTATCAAACAGCAACAGTGAGCGCTGGGAGATCATGCGAGGCCCCACATTGAGGGGACTCTTCACCAGGGACACTGAGAAGCGGGGATGGAGGGAAATAACTATGCTGGGAGGAAGAATTTCTTCATCCTACCTGGAATGCACAGACATTGTCTGGCTTCTTTGGCTAAACCAGGGGTTAATACTTTCTCTAAAGTTAATCAGTAACTACTGAAATGGATTCAGGATAGTGAATGACTCAAGAGTTCAGGAGAAGGACAACAGGATTCTAACATGCTTGTTGGAGAGACTCATCAAAGTCCACATGCCAGAAGAGCCGGGCAGCTCTTCTTGGTACAAAACTGACGTGAGATGAACGAGAGTAGGACAAGAAGCTTCTTCCACTCGAAGTCTCGACACCAGTGTTGCTGGTGCCCGCATCCGAATGCCTTTAGGTCAGAGCAATCTCCTAGTGTGCATGCAGTGTGGAGCAGGAAAGTGATAGGTCGCCTTTGGCTAACCAAGTGCCAATAGGAAAGCAATCTCAAAAGTGATCTCGAAAGCAATCTAGGAAAGCTGCTAGGGAAACCCCAAGAGAGGGCAAGAATGGCTGGGTGGGTTATAATAATGAAAAATAAGTACTTACCTGCGTACGTGCACACTCCAGCCAGGGTTTCTCAGGCAAGGAATTTCCCTCAATCATTCGGAATTAAACTCTACTTAATGTTTTCTGAAAATGCACTTCCCCCAACTGACAGGTTGCACTTTATTCAGGAGTTGAGTAGGCAGTTATTAACTTCGAATAATTCATAAAACAGGAGTTGTGAACTTCCCTGAGTGAATCCTGCCGGCCTTTATGTCTGGGGTGATTCTTTTTAAATTCTGAAGGCCTTTATCGAGGAGCAAGCTCTCTTGCAGCTCACCACTGCCCCCTATACCTGGCTGCCTTGCACTCGAGGAAGGTGTTTGGGTTTTCAGCCCTTGTCCCGGAATCTCAGGGCTGCAGGTGAGCCTAATGTACAGCACCATCAGCTGTGCGTGTTTTTCCCACCATATCCAGCCTCTTCTTAACTGTCACAGAGGTGAGAAGGTCATTACATCCAAGAAGTCCGTGCCATTGTTGAGAGAGCCTTCAGCCTGCTGTTGAACATCAACCTGTGTTCTTGTTACTTTCACCAATATTTCTTAATTTTGTTTTCCGGGATGATAGCAGGAAAACAAAAACCAAAAAACAAACAAGCCTGTATCTGTGTTCTTACATACTGTGAGATCTGAAAGACCGCTCTTCCCAGAAGTGTTTCACCTTAGTGATCCCCCCTGACTTTTTTTTTTTTTTTAGGATAGTGATTCTCAGAGTACAGTCAGTTTCATTAGCTTCCCTTGAGGTGTCAAACATTTGAATTTCTTTACCCATAACAGAAAATCAGGGAAGCTGGGCCCAGGAATGTATATCTTTTAATTCTCCAAATGATTTGAATGCATACTAACAGTAGAGAGCCATTGGATTAAGACCTTGGATATACGGGAAAATTGTTTTAATTTGAGTGGTGGTTGGTTTGATAGATGGATCCCATTTTTGAAACTTAGTGGAAATTTATTTTGAGAAAGTGACTGGGAAGACACATGAATGATTATCTTTCATTCAGCAACTACTGATAAGCTTCTGTCATGTCGGGCACTGTTCGGGGCACAGTGAGTAAAACCGGAAGCAGAATGGATTGTGCTCCAGTTCATACAATTTCATTCTAAGAGAGAAACTGGAACAGTAATCTTAGACCTAGAAATTGGTATTTCATTTTAAACTAGGCTGTGACTCAACATGAGCCTGGAAGGAGGAGTTCGCGAGACACGGTTTTAAAGGGGAGCATGGCCAGCTTAGTGCCCAGTGCCGGCTCTGGGAGTGTTACCATGCCCATCAGCTAATTAAGAATTCAGAAACGTCCTGCATTAAAGACATTTCTTGAACTCTGTTTAAACCTAGAGTTTTCCTAATTTATTTGATCATGGAAACTTTTTTTCAGGTAGCATTCCTTCACAGTCTTGTAGCAACAAGAAAATCATCCAAGAAATACTATACTATGTATTGATTTCTAACTGTTAAATGATGCTTCAGGAAATAAAAAGGGTTTTCATGACCATGTAAGTGGTTTCTTGGCTGTAGATTCCCATTTGGTTAGGGAAATGTTAAATTTAAATTCAATAAGGCAAATGTGTTTTTCTGTAATACATTTCACTTCTTCTAATGTGCCTGTGTGCTCTGTGAAGCTCCAACAGGTGGAATTTTGATACTAATTTTAATACTCCCTCACTTTTTAAGACCTGACTTCCATCAACAGCTTGTCTGGAGTTCTGTGGTTTACCACAGAGGAGCAATACCTCGGTCTAAGATTATTTTCACTTTACTGGTAACCTGATAAATCTAATACCCCTGTCTTCCAGTTGGGCAAATGTGCCCCTTGCTTAAGAAACTCTTAACACCAAGCACCATTCACAACAGAAAATCAAGTGAAAAGACATGTAAGCACTGTCACCATATTGCATTTCCGCCCAGGTCTGTAATTTATCGGGACTGTACCTTTGATTCATGAGCCCAGCGAGGGCCTGGCTGGCAGAGTGGCAGGCTGCTGTGCTGTGCCTCTTGGCATCTTCTGTCCGGTCTCTGACGAGGAGGGTGCAGCTTCAGCACCGTGCCAGGGGCTCAGAGAGGCCTGTGTGCCGTGACCAAGACTGCTACCAGGTCCTTCCAGCCTCGACTCCGACACACTGGCCAACTTTGTGACTCGGTTTTCCTTCCTTCCTCTTTTCTTTGTCCCCACCAATTAAACCATAAGTGGTGTTTCTCCTCCATGGCTGGCTGCCCTAATGTCCTCATTGTACCCTTCTTAGTGGTGGCCGTTGTAGACTATGACCAATCCTCCAGAGCCTGCGTCCCTGCGAGGAACTTTGGCAGCAGTTAGGTTTCAATAGGTGGTAGGGACACTTTGATCTCCCCTTTTCAGAAGGATTTTATGACTCAGAAGGCTCAGCCATTGAGTTGTCTGTTGCTGGTCACTGCCTGCCCAGTAGGCTTTAGAAAGCTGATTTCCATTCATAAAAGGGCTGAAGTTAAATGACCTTAGTCTAGACAGGCAGAAAAAAAACCAAGCTCTTACTGCTTTGTGGGGCCTTGTTAGCTAGCAGGGGTTTGCAGAATTATATATACCTCTTTGGAACTTTTCAGGCACTTGAGGGGATCATGTGAAGTTAAGGATTAGACTGGGTTGTATTTACAAGTTTTTGGATACAGGCTGACCCCAATCAGAGATGCTTTCCTAGGTTCTTACTTGGTTCATCAAGGATAAAAAGTGGTTTTTGTTTTGTTTTGTTTTTTGTTTTTTGTTTTGCCTCTCTCTGGTATGTCCTATTTTGACATGGTTTGTGACAATAATTATTTGCCCATAGCAACGTTTTTAGTGAAATTCTACCCAATCTTTTTTTTTAAAAATAGCCAGAGTTTTAGCCTGAGAGCAGGCCCCCAAGGCTGAGCTGAGGGGTGCTCGCACAGGAGAGAGAAAGACCACCCCTTCCCACCACGCTCTCTGCCTGTTTGCGATGCCACTGAAGCATCAGACTCCCCATGCCCCCTCCCCACCTCTGTACCTCAGTATTCTCATCTGTAAAGTGGTGGTGATGGTAATGCTGTCTCCCTCACAGGATCATGACCCTTTACAATGGGCACTTAGCCTGGCGTGCACTTGATGGCTCTCGACTTTGAACGAGCCGAGGGTCTGGGAAGGAAATGGCAATGGAGGCTCCAATCCTGGATTCTCTCTCCTCCGTGCTGTCGGGACAGGAAGTGGGCACTTGGGTGTTGGCCGTCATCCCACTGAGAATGTTTGGGGACTTTGTGGGGGGGAAGAAACCACTTTTTATCAACTCTAAAGAAATACAATGGGAGAAAGATGAGGAATCAGAGAGGAAGGGTGAACAAGCAGCTGAAGATGCGGACGCACGCAGGCGAGCCGAAGCGGCGCAGAGTGAAGGCTCTGGCTTTTCTGAGCTGTGTGCCCCGGGCCCGAATAGGTGCCCGCTCTCAGCATAATTTCCTCGTTGGGAAGGTGAGGATGATAGCAGTACCTCCCCCATGGGGTTTATGGGTGCCTAATTGAAGGGAAAACACTCCAAGTACAATGCTTAAATCAGTGCCTGGCACCCAGTGATAATACCGGTTGGCAGTGAGAGAGTAGTACGGCAGAGCTTCCACAAAGGAGTCTTCAAAATCGGCCAGTGCTAGTCATCCTCGCCACCCACAGGCCAGGAAGTGTTCGCCTAGACAGTAAGAACAGTTTGCACTGAGGAGCACTTACTGAGCTATTAAAACTGGGGCCCTGGAGAGAGGAGTCAGCTGAGACTCAGACCTTGGCTTTTATAATATTTTCCTGTGAGTTGGTATATGGGTATTCACAATCTGAAGTAGCAGTTTTTCTTTTTTCTCCATACATGTCAAAAAGAGCTGGGCTGGGAACCTCGAGAAAAAACAAAAACAACAGATATTCAGGCCCCAACCCTGCAAATGCAGCAGGTCCTGGGTAGAGCCTGATTGTCCACTTGAATAAAGGAGAGAAATGCTCCATAAACAGTGCTCATGGCCCCTGGCGACTGTGGAGCAGCACCCTGAAGGTGCCTGCACAGGACCGGCTCAGGGCGGGTGGAGGACGGGTGGGACCTCTTCTGGAAGGTTGCTTTTGCTCTGCGGGCCGCATCACACACCGTGTAAGTGTGGCTGTCGAGCGAGGCTCTGACGAGTGCTAACCAGTATGTATGCTCAGGAAGGGTGGGCAGGCAAGGGTGGCGAGTGTAGATCGGAATGTAGGGATTGTTCTTATTTATATGCGATAGGACTTCCATTCACAAGTAGAACAATTCCATCTACAACTACCCCAGGCATTAAGTATTTTTTCGCTCTGGAATAATCTAACTCATCCCTCCCTGCACCAGGATGGCCAGCTAGCTCTCCGCAGGTTTGGATCCAAGGTACCCAATGATGTCGTCATTTTTTTTCTTCTCCTCAGTCACTCAGCAATTTGCCAGTTGTTAGTCTTCTTTTTGCATACAGGATATTCTGAACTCCAGAGCTAATTCAAACGTTTCCTTGAGCTCCTGGTAGCTTGTGAGACTTACTCAGCAATAGCACCAGTTGTCACCTATATCATGCATGACAACAAGTGTGTGGGACTTGGGGCTTTCTTTGCCCTCACCTGTCTGTAAGCCTCAGAGGGCCACACTCAATTGGTCTGTGTATCCGAACATGGCTCCATTATATTTTAATTTACGTGTTGACATGTGAACTAATGCATAGGAGGAGGCCTGGAGTACAGCAGAGCAAGCCAAGGATGCCACAGCCAGCCATCAATTTGGGCTCTTTTTGAAACCAGAGTTCATGGTTTCTGTTGTGGCTGTGTGTACACTCATGCATTTAAAATATACATAAATTGTATTAGTCGATACCTTTCCTGAAGTATTTTGGGGAAGGAGGAGTGCTTTAAAATAATATGTATCTTTGAGTTCCTTCCTTATTACTGTGTATACATCTATCTTATTGTCTTAAGTTCTGCATTTTTCATCACTACTTTCTGATTAATTATTTTTTAGATTTTTTGCTGTTGCTGAAAAGAACATGCGTATATATGGGTCTTCTTAGTGGTTCATGCAATTGTATATTTTATAGGTAGAGGGTAGAGAGAGGGGAGACCTACTTTGTGAAAGGCTGAGGTGCCAAATGCATGAGGGACATTAACTTCGGCCAGAAACGTGCTTGCTGATATCGACACTAGTCTCCCAGCATTGCTGCTGCTGTCATCTCGGTCGTATAGCATGCAAAGTTACTGAGAGCTCACTTCATCTTTGTTGTCCCTGAGCCCCAGACTGAGTCAGTTAGGAGAAGAAGTCTGTCCTGCAGAGTGTATATGTCGGTAAAATTGCATGGCGTTCCACCCAGGAAATAAACAATTTAAGAGAATATCATACCGAAGTCTGGCTACCTGCAGGCCCATAGATAGCACTGCACATTAAGGCTTTCCTAAGCAAATGTATTTGCCTTCCTACATGTCTCAGCCCACAAACCCAGGAGTTCCTCCTCAGTTACATCAAGTCGTTCCCGTGAAAGCCTGTTCCCATGGAGTTTCCATCCAATCCCAGGGCAGCGTACAGTTGAATACCACAGTACAAGCCTGGCTGGCGAGAGTGGTCTGTCTGGACACAGCACGCTCCTCTCTCCTGAAGCGTCACCTTTGATGGATCTGAGGGTTTCATTTTCAGCTGAATTCCTTTGATTGCTTATTCATGCTTCTGAGCTTGGGAATACTTTATCTGCCCTTATTCCCACTACAAGTCAAGGGGGCATGCTTTCTAATATAAATTATATAGTGCGCATCACTAATTTACTAGACGCCGGCTGTGTGCCCAGCCCTTCTTGGAGAGACAGCACTTGAAAGGGATCCAGATAAGCCAGTAAAAGGAGATTATCTCTCTGGTGATTTACTGAGTTCTCCTCCAGCAGCAAGCTGGTTAGTGTCTGTGGGTCATTCCGGGATTTTACGGTTCCTCATCTCTCTTTTATGTTGCACTCTGCCATTTCCAGGAGGCAAACAAAGAGTTACTCGATGTTTCTTTCTCTGTGAATAAATAACAAACACAATTTTTCACTCCACCTTAATTATTGAGTTTAGGTTTGTTTTATGCAGCACAGAGATGTGGCAGAAAGAAAATATTAGTTAAATGCATTCTCACTCTTCAAATTTGTGAATGTATTTTCCTGCTTCTTAGTTTTTATCTCAGGCTTTTGTGGTCCATGCTTTCCAGTAAAAAATGCATTGAAGGAAGGTGAATTTCTTTTGAAAGGATTCCTTTTGTATGTGAAGTAAATAATATACATGTTTAATATGTTTCTGTTGAATTTCTGTTTAATATACAAATCCAACACTGTCATTTATGATTAAATAATGTCTAGATCAGAGATTCTTACCATACAGAGCTTTAAAAAAATACAGATGCCCGGACACTGCTCCAGACCATGGCAGCACCATTTTTGGGAGGGGCCCAGGCACCCGTGTTCTTCAAAGCGTCCCTAGTCGGTTCTAACGCATAGTCAGGATCGAAAATCCTGCTGTAGAGAAGTGGCAGGGGCTTTAGCGGTGCCATCACTTCAGAAAAATGCAATAGTTTCAGAAAGCAGGACACTGAAGGGTACAGGCTCTTTGAAGCCTCCCTTTTCCACTTGCTACTTGTGTGATCTCGGTGAAGTTATTCTTTCTAAAGGCACTTGATTTTGAAATGATCTTAGATTCACAAGAAGGTGCAGAGGATTCCCATGTACCCTTCACCCACCTTTGGGGTCTCATCAGATGATCTAAGAATCTGGATTCCTCACCTGCCAAGTGCAGATGAAAAGGGCACTTCGGAGGGCTGCTGCGAGAAGTCGGCGAGAAGGTGATGCCATGTGCACATCGTGGTGGGAGAACCTGAAGCTGGCCCCCAAGCTTCTGGCCCTGGTGTGCACACACCCTCTCGAGGAGGATGCAGTCAATCACTAATTCAGTGGATCACTAATTGAGGTCCTGCTGGGAAGGGATTTTACAGGTAGAACCAAGGCTTCAAATCAGTTGACCTTAAGAAAGGGAGATTTTCCAGGTAGGTTTGACTTAATCATATAGAATCAGGAAAAGTCAGAGAGGTTAGTACTTAGAGATTTGCCATCTGAGGAAGTCTCTTTCTGGGAGCTTGAGGGGGCCACGTGGCAAGGTATGCAGGTGGCCTCTGGGAGCTGAGTGGCCTCTAGCTGACAGCCAGCAAGGAAATGGGGCCTCAGCCCGGCAACTGAAAGGGACTGAATTCTGCCAACGATCTGAATGAACTTGACGGTGGATTCTTTCCCAGAGCTTCCAGAAAGGAATGCAGCCTGGCTGACATCCTGATTTTAGCCTTAGGAAGCCCTGAGCAGAGAACCCAGTCACACTGCGCCCAGACTTCTGACTTGCAGGACTGGGAGGCAATAAATGGGTATAGTTTTTAAGCCGATGTGTGTGTGTGTGTGTATGTTATGTGTTTGTATACACACACACGTATGGTAATTTGTTACACAGCAATAAAAAACTAATACAGAAAATTTCTATGGTGCTAACTCTGTAGCAGGTGTGAACAGCTAGTGAGTCTTCCCTTTCTGGAATCACAATCATCCTGTCATCAACTACCCAGCTACCGAGTGGGGCAGGCGGGACAGTGGGCCCAAGGACAAGGCAAGCATCCTTAGATATTCACTCTGTAAAACTGCTTGGGAATTGTTCTGTTTAGCCCAGGGTTTCTCCCCAGGGCCCTGTGGACACGGTGGGTGGAGACTTGCGGGGCACTGTCCTGTGTGCATCGCAGGATTCTCAGCATCCCAGTCGCTGCCCACTAGAGGCCAGTGTCAACCAAAAGTGTCTCCAGACTCCACCAAGTGTGCCCTGGGGGCGTTCTTGTCCCTGGCTGAGAACCACTGGTGTGGCACCATCACTGACTGGCCTCTTTAATAGAATGCATTCATGTAAGTTTGTAAGCGTACTTGCTGTTTGTTAGTGTTATTAAGAATAATGATTTCAGGTACTTTGCCTGCTTCTGAGGATCTTAGCTGGGGAGGCTGAGTATGCAGGTGCCTGGGGGCTGGAGGTGGATGGGGTGGCAGCAGGAAAACCATCTGCAAATATACTAAAAGATGTGTATTTGCTTTTGAATTTGACAGCATGTTAACCCAGACTGCTGAGAATAACAGGATCTCTGGAGACACAGGGATATATTTATAATAAAATTTACTCTTGCATTCTTATGCAGAAGGGAGCCCAACCATGTGGATTCTATTTCTGGCTTTGCAGCTGTGCAGAGATAAAAGTTCAATGTTCTTTGTATTCTCTTGACCTATAGGAATGGGGGCAGGGGCCAGTTCTGGGGGTGAAATAGGGAAAGATGTTAGTGTTCCGTGAATGAGTGCCCGAGCCTAAGAACCTTGTAAGCTGTATTAGGTTTCTCTTTCCACTGCATGTAGTTGGGCAGTGTATACATTTAGGACATATACAGATTCTTCACCATACTTGAAGAGACAAGGAGCTCTGTTTTACCTGGAATGCAAGATGAGGACCCTCATTCTCTCATGTACTCAAACTCCCAGCTGACCTGACCATTGGCCCTACCTCTGTCACCCCCTTCCTCGAATAAAGCTGTCGTGGAAGAGTGAGAAGTCCACTGGTATCTACATAATTTGCAACGTTCTTTGAATTACTCAACCTCTTTATAAATATACCAGGTTAACAAAGTCAAGGTCACTTTGGAGCTTGTATTCCTAGCTCTCAGCAACCGATTGCTTGACACTGCTTCCTTCTTTTCCCTTTATTCCTTCCTCTTTCCTACCCACCCACTCACATATCCACCTACCTTCTAATCTAAAACATTTATTCCCAGCTTACTATGGAAGTTCAAAAGTGATAACATGGTTCCTAAATTCCAGGATATTCCAATGGGAGGGTGGGAAGAAACAGTGACAGGAGTGCAAACACATAAGGACAGTGCAACAGAATTAATGCAGTGGTGAAGGTATGTTTACTGCCCCATGGGGGCGTGACTAAGGGAGTGATGAGACCGGATTTTAATATGATGGACAAGCAATTTAAATGAGTGCATCAGCCTGTGAAGATACAGAAATACCTGGTGATCTTACACACATGGCCGTGTAAATTTCCTTGTTGGTAAGTCAGTTAGAATGTCCTGGATTGGACCGCTGCTCCTTGCCTCCACGGCGGCCACCGTTATCTAAGCCAGTGTCAATCTTCTCACCTGGATTACCACAGCCCCTTCCTGTCTGATGATTCTCTTTACTCTCCTATGTCCCCATAGTCCATTCTTCTCCCTGTAAATTTCACCTTCTCCATCAGCTAATGGTTTTTCTGTTACCTGCAGCACATGATCCAAATTTTATGATCACGGACCACAAGGCCCCATGTGATCTGGCCCCTCTGGCCTAATTGCCCATCTCTTCTGCCGTCACATAGTCCACCCCAGGCCGTCTGGCCTCCACTGCCTTTCACTGTCCCCAGGACCTCCCATTCTGGGGACTGTGCACTTTGGGGCCTCTTCCCCCAGATACTCACCTAGTTCCCTCCTTCACCCCTGGCGCTCTGCAGTTCTCCGTGCAAACGCCATCCTTGCACAAGTTATTCCTGACACCTGCCACTCAGCATCCCCCTTACTGTTTTTCATCATACTGCTTATCACTCAGGTGATAAATAGGACACAACCTACTAGTTACTTGTCTTGGACAAGCCACTTTCCGCTCTACAACATCTGCCCCACGAGGGCTGGGCAGGGCCTCATCTCTGCTGCCCCTGAGTGGCTACAATGCAGTCCCTGCGAATAGTAGACATTCAGTGAACACGTGTTACGTGAATGTACATAATTAACATCCTGGTAATTTAGATCAGATAAATCATTTCTGTGTTTGGCATACATCATGATTTGGATTTTCTTATGCATGCATTTATTTATTTATTGAAAAAGTATATTAATTGAGTATCTTCTATGTGCATATTAGAGGTAGTGATTCAGAGATGGCAGAGCCACCCATAATTTTCTGTCTGGCCAGCCACTGTTTCTCTAGTCCTTTGGTAAAAACACTGCAGTCTTCCTTGGGGACCTATCTTCCCCACCTCTGCCCTTGGAATGTTTTCCGTAGTGACCAGTCAGAATGTCAGATACCCTTGAGTACAGTGATTGGTTCAGGGATAAACATGTAACAGGATCAGAGCCAATCAAATCAAATTCTGGTAAGTGAAGAAGATGGAATATAAGTCCAGAGTTGCTCGCAACCATCTTGTTGCCTTGAGGGTCACCCCAGCCTTGAGGTCCAGCTGTGCCTGAAATTAAAGTACTTTGGGCTTTTCATTTATATGAGCCCTAACCCCCACCCCGTTATTTCGGTTAATCTAGTTGATTTTGAAATGCAGGTTCTCACTGTGAGAGGGACGAAGAGTTATGGACACTTTCTGCAGAGTGCCCACAGCCTCACAGAGGACACAGGCAACCTCATGCAATAAGGGCACTTGGCACAGAGTGGCCGACAGGTAAACGCAGCAGCAATTGGCCTGCGCACATCGTGAATCGACATCTACCGGGTACAGCGCCTCGCTGCACAGTCTTGCTGCAGCGAGCACTGTCAATATTTGTTCCTCCCCGTGCATCTTGGATACATTATCTGTCCTGTTGATTCACTGCTCTGTCTGTCAATTGTCTTGTTATTACACACCTCACTATGTCTGCCAACAATAACAGCAGATGGCTTTATGGCAGCAAATACAAGTGAGCACATTATGTGCCTGTCAGTGCGCAGTCGGAGGGAGAAGGGGACGCCGTGGTTGGCTTAGAGGATGACTTCACACGCCGTAACCACTTTTAATCGACTTCTTTGATTTGTTTGGACGATGACATGTGGGGCAATGTTGTAAACCAAGGCTGCTTATTGATTGATTACATCGCTCAACATTCATATGCAGTTCATTTGTGTCTTTGAAGACGTTTATTTTAATGAACCTGATTTTAGTGTGCAGTGGATTTTTATGTTTAATAACAACAGAAATGGGGTTCCCCCCACAAAATCCCCTACTTTCTTTTTATGATGTGCGGAATTCCATCTCCTCTTTGCTTTGCTACAGTGTTGTCCGGTGGAATGTAGCACAAGCTAGCATATGTGATTTAAATTTTGCTAGTAGTCATTTTAAGAAGAAAGTGAAAGGTGAAATTCATGTTGGTGTTACAGAGTTTTCAACTCAGTGGTGGATTGGTGCCCCTAACCCCTGCCTTGTTCAAGAGTCAACTCTATATTTTATTTAACCCAATATATATTGTCAATAATATTTCAAAATATAACTCACTCAAAAATGATTAATGAGGTACCTTAGCCTTACACAATCCGGTGTGAATTTTACAATCACTGCTGTTTCGGCTCAGACCAGCCACATGTCGAGTGCCCAGTGACAGCGATGGCATTGGGCAGTGGGGGCCGACTCCTCTCCCGTTCCGAAGCCCCCTCGCATAGCCACAGCGGCCGGCAGACGAGATTCACTCTTTATGGACTAGTTTGCTCGAACTGCTCATCTTCTGAGCAGCACCTTCACGGCACCTTCGGTTTGCTTTTGAATTCGCTGCTGTGGACGGTTTGATATTTTTGATTGGAGGCTTCACATTTATACAGTTACGTAGAAGGTTGCACAGTTCTGACGGCAAAACTCAGATTTAAAATGAGAATGCTAAATTGAATATTTCTCTTGATGATCAATGAAAGAAATAGTCTTGAAAAATTTCAGAATTTACACATGGATTTTCTAATTATATTTGGTCTGATCCTACTAGTTTAACTGTTAGTTTTCTAAAAAAATTGAAACTTTAGTAAGTCTCATCTTTCTGGTTTGTTTTAATAATAAGTTACCTAGTTATGCTAATGAACAGATTGAAAAAGCAAAGCAAAATATAGTTTTTAAAGTATCCATGGTCAGGACATTAAAAGGTCAGATCACACTATTATAAAATCCTCTAACACGGGTTCAGTGGCAAAAATGATCTAAATCAGGGAACATTCAGAACTCCAGGGTCCGGCAGAAGTAAGGCTTGCTTGAGTGTGGTTGGTACGGCACGTGAATAGCTCGCATGAGCTGGACAGCAATTTGAACGTTTCACCTATAAATATCATATGGTGTGCTTGAGTGTGATACTGTTACATTACAGAATTACATGCTTATGATATTGTAGTAAAAAAGGGGTGTTACTTGTGTCGGGTCCTGTATATCGTATCTGACTTAGGATGTGAACTCGTTGGAGTTCTGCGCCGATGGATACCTGGGCAGCTTTTCCCGGTGTGGCATCGCTGACTGAGGCTGGCTGCAGAGTCAGCCCGTGGGAGGGTGTCTCCAGGCCTCCCCTGCGGGGGCTCTCGCCCTCGCCCAAGAGTGAGAGCTGGTTGGCTTTGATTCTAATGTTCTAATCCTTTGCTGAGTCTGGCTCTCCTAGGCCAGAAAAGAAGAGGGTTTCCCCAGAAGCTTTGAAGTGCGGAGCAGGTGGCCTTCATTCTACAGAAAGAAAGGGACGTGCTCGGTCCAGGGAAACGGCAGTGGCTGCATTTCAGGAGCACCCCTTTCTCCTATTCTTGGTGGTGGGCCCAGCGTGGGTCAGGTCGCATCAGGGTTCTGCATAGACACGGAACAATGCATGCCTGTCATACGTGTATAATATCAATGTATAATTATTATAATACATTATTAATATACATCAATAGTATATAGAACATTAAATATATATAAATAATTATGAGGAATTGACTCGTGCTTTATGGAGGCTGAGAAGTCCCAAGACCTGCAGTCAGCAAACCAGAGACCCAGGACGGCCCACGTGCAGGGTCCGGCCAGAGTCTGAAGGCAGGCGATGACCATGGTCCCGGCGCAAAGTCAGGCAGAGCCAAGCGAGTTCCGCTGTACTCAGCTTTGTGTTCTGTTCAGGCCTTCAACCACCGGGTGAGCCCACCCACGTGCCGGCGGCCGTCAGCGTTACTCTGTCTACTGGCTCAAATGTTCCTTTCCTCCAGAAACGCTCACACAGACTCTCCCAGAGCACTGTTTAACCAGCTCTCTGGTTAAATAATTATGAGGTGGTTGACTTCATAACAGCAGTGTCTTTTCACTGCCCTTGGTGAAGCTGATTCTGCGTCAGGAATGGGGTTATTTCAGTAAGGTCTGTGTGCCCAGCTGGATGGCGAGCGCGTGAGGGCATGAAGCCTGCCTTTAATTTTTTCTTGTCATTGTAGCTCAAGGGTCTGTCGCTGTGCCTGGCAACATTTGCTCACTTTCTTCAAATATAGGCACTCAAGTGCATGTACTCCAGTGTATATTTTCAAACATAAATATATAGAAATGTGTAACTCTACATTTAACATTAATGTCATTGAATAATGTTTTCAATATTAGAAACATGTCTCAATTAACTCACTCAGTAATGCAGTACGTAAGGATTGCCAACCAGGAAGTGTCTGGGAAGCCGCCCAGCCTGGTGGCCCTGAAGAGGGCTGTTAGCATCAGACTGACCCTGGGGTGAGCTGCAGCCCTTCCACCTGGGAGCCGAGGAACCCCGGGCAGCCTCACACCTTCTTTCTGCGAGGCTGTGCTTCTCACCACCTCATCAGTGACATATGGGTGAGATACCTATCCCTTACGGTTGTGGTGAGTCTTACACTCTTCGTGCAAAACACATCGCCCACCATGCCTTGGAAAGAAGAGCGAGCATCTCTTAATCATTTAACAGTAATTTTTCAGTTCTTTCCATCTGCCAGGGTGTGTTCTATTATACATACTTGAGACCTAGCAGTGACTAAAGCGAAAAAGTCCCTGCCCTCAGGCCAGGAGGAAAACAGACAACGGACACACAAACGACTGAATGCATGTGTGTCAGAAGGTCAAAGCAGGGTGAGGGAGACAGGAAACGCTGGCAGGGTGGAAGGGGGGCATTTGCTCTTCCCCACGGAGTGGTCGGGAAAGGTCTCACTGGTGAACTGACCACTGAGCAGAGACCAGGGACGGAAAGGAGCCAGTCCTGCGTCCGTGCTGGGGGTGGGCAGCTGGGGCACAGGCAGAGAGTGTGGCTGTGCAGGGGTGGACAGTGTGTTCCAGGAGCCCCGACTTCTCAGTGAGCATCTACCGTCGCCATAGCTCTTTGCTGCCATTCTCTCCAGCTCATCACCTGGAACAGTAGGCAGTGGCTGTTTGTGCTTCATCGGCAGTTTGTCGAAAATAGGGGGTTCAGCTGTAATAAATGAGCCAGTTTGAAATAATGTGAGGTTATTCCAAAACTGCCGGGTAAGCAGGGGGTCACTGGAAAGCCAGAATGTTATGCTGCAGGCCGCACTCTGAGGACGGCATCGGGAAGATTCACGGGGCTGAACACCTGGTGCTGCCCTGAGGAGTGGAAGCAAGAAGGTGTCCTCAGCTCCCTGGACTCAGCGCGGGGTTGGGTAGCTCATTTCAGATGTTACCAGTTAGTCTTCCTCCTTGCTAATGTTCAGTTTAATTGTTCGCTTTTCGAGCAGACATTAAAAGCAGGAGAAGGGCACTGGGTACCCAGACTGAGCCGGTCTGGGAGCCTAGAGACTGGTTCAACCCCAGACCCTCACCAGCTAACCACTTCCCTTCCCAGGACCCTGATTCCCCCTCTGAAAACGGAGGGTGGGATCCGAGAAGCATTTGTCACGCTGTCCTCTTCAGCCCCCCTGCAATAAAAGGTCGGATCTGATGAGTCAGTATCTCTGGGACTGAGACCCTTGGGATCTGCTCTTCAATAGCTGCCATGCTCATCAAATTTTGAGAAGCAGTGAAATAAAAAAAGTAACTTGCTTCACACATTTGAAAAAAAAAACTGATATCTTACAGAGAATTTCTTTTTCAGAATTTGGGTGGGTTGCAAGCAATTACTGGGTTGTGAATCAATTTAGTCAGTGATGATGACCATTAGTACAAAGGGAAATGTTACAGGTAGCATCGACCACGCTGGACCAGTCAGTGCCGGGTTATTATCTAGGAAGAGCACTGAATGACATTTTTCACTGTGAGCGTGTTGCTCACTGAGCCGTGTTATAAAATGTGCGGAGGTTTGTGTGCTAAATTTTTAGACATGGCTTATAGCCAGAATAGTTTGCGACACTGCGATGGAGCATCCGTATTGAATGGCTGTGCCATGGGGTCTGTGTAACTGGCCCTCAGGAAAGTGGTGTAGTGCGGATCGCCTAGAGGCAACCCAGTCACACACTGAGGGTCGCGCTGTGGTCGCATTCGCAGCAGCTGTGGAGTCGCTGAATGAATATCCTCTCCAGCTCTGGTAGGTCTTAAAGATTATGTACATCTCTCTACGTTTGTGCCATTTTTTCCTTGACCCTAAAAGCACAAGAAAGGTTTCCATTAAGTATTTGAACAGAAACAGAGCATTTTTCCTCCCATGTAAGCAAATGCTTGCCTTTGATAGCCTAGCTTTTAGCTGAGCTCAGATTCAAGACAAGGCTTGTTTGATGAAGCAGACCTGTCAGAGTGCTTCACCGTAAATGCCATAAACCTGTTGATTTAAGGGTTTCAGTGTATACTGTAGGTCATCAAGCCCCTAAAAGAGCACATGGTTTTTGATCTGAGGATTCAGTTCTCCATTGTAAATCTGTCAGCCGCGGCTGTTGAGTCAGCTACTGAGAACAGAATGTCTGTGATACTATTTATCCTGTCGTATCAGCTGAGGTGAACAGTCTTTTGTTACTCTCCCCTGTTAAATGCTACTTTGGACTCTAATGCAGTTTCTTATCTCTGCTTTCTGCAACCTCCTGTTTCAGTAGGAGGAGGCTTCAGGCAATGTAGCGTTAGCCTAGTTTCTGACTAAAATGCGGCCACTCGGTTTACAAGGTGCTTCTGAAATCCTGCATGCCACTTGTCTCCTTTCAAGAGTGTTTTGATTTCTGCTCTGGAAAGTTCATTGAAATTGCATAAATATAAAAGGATGCACAAACAGTGACTGTAAAGCTCAGTTAATTTTTACAAAGTGGCCACACTCGGGTAACTGGCAATTGGATCAGAATGCAGACTGTCCCCAGCCGGGCAGAAGCCCTTCTCTGCCTTTTCTCGCTCCTGAAGCCCCCTCACCCTCCCCAGAGGGAGCCATTACAGCGACTGCTCTCACTGATGGGTGTGCCTAGGTGTGTTTGTTCTCGTTCCCTTAAACTTCTTAGGGTTTCCCATATTTCCTGGCTATGTGCTTGAAGTCATTTTTAGTTTTGGAAAATTCTTGGCCATTATACAGGGCCCAGCAGAAGTAAGGCCTACTTGAGTGTGGTTGGTAGGGTAATAATACAGGTGTAATAATTCATAGTTTTAATTTGAACACTTCACCTAAAATGCCATATGGTGTTCTTGAGTGTGGTATTGCTATGTTACAGAATTACATGCTATGACTTTGTAATAAAGGATTTTATAATAAAAAGGGGCGTTATTTGCGCTGCGCCCTTTATTTTCAGGTATTGTATCTGCTTTACATTGTTTCGTCTCCTTGTCTGAGGCCTCGGCTGCACGTGCAGCGCACACATATTTTCAAATTAGCAATAGCATGTTTATTGCACCTTGTCTACCGACCCATTTTCTAAAACATCTATCCTCCCTCCAACAGTCTGAATTTTTGTGAAATCATCTGAGTCCTTGCTTTCAATTATTATGACTTCCATTCTAAAGTCTAAAATTCGACTTTTAAAAGAAATTTTGGTTTTCTAGTGAAATTTTTCTCACCTGCTCTTTGTCTTCCTGAGTGTGTTAGCCACAGTTGCTCTAAAGGGGCTAGTAACATCAATATTAGCTTCACCTGAGGATCTCTTCCTAGTTTCTGGGGTCCACTCCCCTTTGGTCCTGTATATTGTTATGCCTTGTGATTTTAATTACATGGTCAACTTTATGTATGAGAAATTATAGATTCCAGATGAGCCTTCAGCTTCTGAGGCAGTCAGGTAAGGGTAGACCGAACCTACCCTGTAGGTTGGTTTAATCCAATCAGCTGTTTTCAGGATGGACTTCAGTTTTTGTAGAGTCTGGTCTACTTCCTGTTTCCACTTATCCCTAGGCTGTCCTCCTTCCCATGGTCTCAGGAGGAGGCTGGAGGCGTTCACCACTTTTCTTCTTCCTTGGTGGTTACTGAATCCCGTTTTCTTTTTATCTCCCATGCAACAGCCGATGCCCTGGTTTAGCACCCTCAAACTTCGGGTCATCACTCTCTGCTCAGCTCCTCTGAATCAGCACCATTTGTTAAGTAGAAAAGTCCTCAAAGATATAAGCATTTTGGAGTATTGGATTTGCTTCTCTGTGCTTTTCTTCCCTGTGGGATGTTGGCCCTTTAAGTGCTGGATATTTTGGAAGCCTGAAACACAAGTTTTGTCTTCCTTGCTTCTTCACTCAGCAGAAGATGAGGCTGAGGTTTCTGTCTCTGCAATTTTCTTTCAGTCTTTTCAGCTGCCACGTTGAATGCCTGGAGGTGAAAATACTGTAGAAAACCCAGATCACCTAGCTGTATTTCCCTTTCTTCTGGGATCTTTAGCCTTGGCATCCTGGATGTCTTCATAATTATTTAATATCTTCAAACAGATGTGTTTTGGGGGTTGGTAATCTTATAAAACTTATCTAGTCATTATCAAGGATGGTCTACTATAAGATAGTCTCAATTTACATCATTTTGTCTTGCTATTGAGTCATTAAGGGCACTATAGAAAAGAAAGAAAAGTTGAATTTGAGAGTGATGGCGGCGGCCCACACAAACCCCTGCTGCATGCCTGTTCAGTGGTTGCTCTGTGAGGAGCTGAGACACAAGCCACACAGGCGTTGACAAAGAGGGGTCATCCGTCTGCATGTAGTGCCACTTTATTTTGTATGAAGAATTGTACTTAAGAAGGTAGTAGAATGCTTCATTCACTAAGAACGCCTTTTAAATACAGTAAGTTTGAAAAGTGTCTTTCTTGATCCAGGGCCTGGTATTTTGATCACTATATTATACTACCTTTTAATTGATAGTAAAAAATGTATTTTTAAAGATTTTATTTATGTTTTAGAGAGGGGAAGGTAGGAAGAAAGTGTGGGAGAGAAACAACAGTGTGTGGTTGCCCCTCACATGCCCCCTACTGGGGACCTGGCCTGCAACCCAGGCATGTGCTCTGACTGGGAATCAAACTAGCAACCCTTTGATTTGTAGGCTGGCACTCAATCCACTAAGCCACACCAGCCAGGGCCTATTTTTAAAAAAAGATTCTGAGTGCTTTATTTTGTTATTCAGCTATGTCTTATAGTAATCACATTATAGAGGTTCATTAATACCACCATTTTACAGAAGGACCAACTAAGAATTAGAGCGGTGCGATGGACTGAATGAATTGGGCATCGCAAGATGTTCTCCCAGGTGGGTTGGAGAGGTGGTCGGGATATTGAAAAGAATTCCATTGCTTCAGTTTGATTTTCATTCAGGATTGAAAATTGAGAATGCATTTGACCAAGAGCTGCTTGGCCGGACCTGGATTTTGGGTCACTTAGCTGTCAACATACCGCGGAGGCATCCAGATGTCCTCTCCCTGGATGAGCTCAGGGATGGCCAAAAGCAGCTTTAAGACAAGGCCCTACCTTGAGTCTCTCCTTTGCATTCCCCCCATCTGGGTATCAATGACCCTTTTAGGCAGAGCTGATGTGCCCACAATTACTTGGAATTTTTTGCCTCACCAAGGACTAAGGTGATTAACAGCAGTGCTAAAACATCTTTTCCTGGAGGCTCTTGCCTTGTTCTTAAGATTTTGTTCAAACATCCTTTTCACCAAAGAAATCTTCTCTGATGCTCCCACCGAGTTGAGGACCCATGCTTCGTGCTCTCGGGGTTACCTCTGTCATCATGCTGCATTGCAGTGACCTGTTTACTTGGCTGCTGTTGAGGAGACGGACGAGATCTTAATCTTTGCAGTCTCAGAGGCTGGCATAGAATCAGTCACACTGGACGTGAAGGATCACAGGGTGGACTGTCTTAGAGACACATTAGGAGAGTACGTGGACCGAGTGACCTGGACTGGGCTTTGAGGGTTTATAGCCTTTCACTATAGGAACAGAACAAGCAAACAAGAACTCCAGTATTACTAACCACCCCATCTACCATGCATTTGAGAGTCAAGTCATGCTTGCTATTATTTCCCATGATGATTTTTAAAAAAATATCTAGCCATGGAGTTTACAGTCAATTTTCAATGATTTTATATCTTGTTTTCTTGTTATATTACTGTTCAGTTATTAACTGATAAAGAAGCCTTGGGTCCATGTGATAATATACTAAAATGGATTTGTGGTTCACACTGAAAATCCATTTTCTCTCAAATGAATATTTTATAATCTGAGAAATTTTCCTCAAAACCTATTTTCTTATCTCTCTGGGAAACACCCTCTTCTCTGGTTACAGGCATCCCCGGTCTCCTGGGGTTTTATGAAGTTACAGCAGGAATGCAGAACTCAATTCATGCTCTTGATTCATTCATTCTTCTCTACTTCCTCCTCCTGCAAGCAGACACAGGGCTCTTAAAGACAAGGCTTTGGGTTCACAGGAAGCAGCATCTGAAGAATTTTCAGGGGTCCTACCCACGTAACTCCAGTTGTCCTCGGGAAAGCTCTCTCCAAACCGCATCCCTTCAAGTCCCTTTGCTTCACACATTCGCGGTGCCACGTCTCTATTTGTAATTGCACACGTAATCGTGTGGTTCTTTGGGCATTGTTTCTCTCTCCCCCTAGAGCGTAAGAACTGTGAGGCAGGGCTCATGTGCCCCAAGTCCTCCACATATAAATATTTTGGGTGACATGAATGACTCTGTCTCTCCTAATAGTTGAGCTGGCTGAAACGTGAAGGTGATTTAGATGTCGTTCAGGGCACCTAACTCAGCAACAGGCTGTATTCCAGGCTGAGGGACCTGGATATTCAGAAGCAAGGAGATGCGATTTTTAACCATGTTGCTCCCGAAGGCCTCCCACCCTCCTCCCCAGCCTCATATGTTGTGCTGCGGTGGGATACAGTGGGATGAAGGCACGGGCTCTAACCACAGACGGTCCTCAGCTCAAATTCTGTTTCTGACGCCTAGTAGCATGTGTCGTTGCTAAAATTTCTTCAACTTTCATTTCTTCACACTTTCCTCCAAATATACATAAAATATTCCCTGCATTCAGCTACCATTATGTGGATTAAATGCGGCGGTAACTCAAAGAAAGCACTCTCGCTGTATGCTCGCGTTAGTATTTCCAGTAACATCAGATGTTAGCCCAGAGGAAAAGTCTCTGTTGACTTCTGTCATTCCACCTCTTAAAGGGACCCACACCCTCTTATGGTTAAGTTCCTGTATTTTCCTCTTATCTATGCAATGTTGGGCAAGTTACTTGACCCCGTGCATCCGTCGTCTTAACTATGAAGTTGGTATTGTGTGCCTCATAGTGAACAATGAACGTGAAATTGGGTTAATGCATGCAGAGAGGTTAGAACGGCACTTGGCACATAATGAGAAGTTAAAATATTAGCTTTATTTGTTATGATTTATAGTGATGATTATAAAAGGAATAATTATTAATGCTATACCGCCATGTGATTGCCCAGTAATTGCTTCATGTGTATTTGATAGAGCTTGTGTTTTTATGACATTGCAGGGCATTTCCCACGAGGAAGCCAGATGCAGAGGTAAAGAATTCAGGGCATTCAACCATGGCCAGGGTTCTTGGTCTAGAGCCAGGCATCTCTAAAGTTAGGATACTTTTGTAAAAATAAGAACTGGAGAGTTAAAAGCTTTGTTTTGGGGGGAAGGGGCAACAAATTCTAGTCCAGTCTTACTTTCTTTGTTTTATAAAAACATATTTTCTGCTGTTAGTCTTTAGATCAATTATCCATGTTGCTCAAATGCAAGTTCGTATATCCAAAGGAAGAGAAGGCACGTAAACATTCTCTAACTTAAGGTTAATTTTTAAAGTTGTTTATGTTCTACTTAAATCTGGGACTTAAAATGGACTCTCTGAGTTTAAAGTCTTATTAGTAATCTCAGCCAGCACTCAAAAGTGGGCTCGTTCCCACTTCTCATGCTTGAGTTTCCCTCGAACCTTCCAGGCCACACCCGGGGATTCGCAGGAGCATGGAAGAGCCTCTCAGTGTTAGAATCTCTGCTTAGAAAGACGTCCCCAGGATGCCAGGGTAACGAGTGCCATTGGCCTCTGGGCTTGCCCCCAGGGCAGGACAGGCATGGTCAGAAGTGGGGGACTGGGCATGTCCTAGTAAAACGGCCCGCTCTTTGGGTGGAAGGCCGTGGGGGGTCACGTTTTGTGCTGGAACGGGAAACTTAGGAAATTGACCATATCATTATATAACCAAAGTTCTTCCGTATCTGAGCCTTCCCACTGTACTGGGAGGCGACGGGCCGTGCGAATTCTAGAGTCTGACCGAGGATATTACATTCGTGATTAAGGCTCTGGAGCCAGACCAGGTTCAAATCCTGGTTCTACTCTTTGGTAGAAGGTTGCTCAAGTGCTCTGTGCCTCAGTTTCCACACATGTAAAGCAGGGTCAATAATATAACTTACTTTAAAGGGCTGATGAATTAATTTAAGTTCTGGAAATGGCACCTGGAACACAGTAAACATGTTTGCTGTGATTATCTTGCATTATTGTGCCTTAACTCTGTCTTAGCTGGGTTTTTCCCAAGGTGAAACCTGAGACAACAATTTGGGTGCTTTTTATCTTGGGTAATTTATTTGGGAGATGATCCCAGAAGTGAGAGAACAGGGAGAATGTGATAAGGAAAGAACAGCAACAGTATTGGGCACTTCCCAGAGCATTTTTCTGGGGGCACAGTGAGCTCAGTGCTGCCAGGATCTCCTGAGAAGCGCACAGATGCCCCGGAAAGTCTGCCTGAGGGTGACTGCCATGGAGCCCCGTCCTCCACTGGTGGGGCATTGCCCCGGGTCTTCGCTCCCTCCGTCCTCAGTGCTGGGCTGGAGGCTGAGCGGGTTCTGACTCAGGAGAAGCCACGGGAGAGACACGCAGAGGTGCACACACTGGCTTGAGATGGGATGTCCTCTGGGTGTCAGCCGGGGCTTGCCCTGCACTATCCACTGTGGTGGGGCTGAGGCCAGAGGGGGCTGGAGGGGGCGTGTGATGCAGGCAACATAGAGGGCTTCTATGAAGTCCCAAAACGGGGTGGCTTTTCCACTGTGCAGGGCCAGAGAGCCCATTTTCAACTTTGGCTGGGACATTGATTCACTCTAACCAGTGCCACCATATACTTCTTGGTACCACAAAGTCTTTGTACTTATTTTGAAGAGTGATATGCCCAGTCAGGTATTCATATAAGCCACTAACTGCTTAAAGGTAGACCCACGTAGGATTCTCAATTATAGATAGCCAAGTTATCTGTAATTAATTTGTATAAGAGACAGAATTTGGGTGACTGGTTGTGGTTATAGTTGTAATTATTATAATTAGTAGTAGAGTAATAATAGTAGTGGTCATCAAGTCATGATTGCATACTGAATAGTAACTATGGACATGTATTATGTATTGAGTGTTTGGCATAAGCCAGCCACTGTACTTAGTGCCTGGCAGCACAATCTTACTTGCCGCCCAAGACAGCCCTATGAAGTATATAGTAGTATCTTCTCCACTTTATGACTGGAGCAACTGAAGGTCAGAGAAACCAAGCAGCATTCCAGTGTCCTAACACCAGCAGGTAGCAGGGGCTCTGAGAAACAGCAGCAGCAAATATCACTTAATTTTATCTTCTTTTAGGGAAAAAAAATGAAATAAAAACTTCACAATTCCTCTAGGTTCCCCCAAGCTTTCATTTCAAAAATAGAAAGCTTTACTCACCTGATGTGAGGGGAAATGCAGTGTGCAGGTTGGGCTGGGCGGCATTTGGGTGCTGCCCTCGTTCAGCAGGACTCCGTCTCTCTCCGTTGCCCTGGCCTCTTCCATGTTGGCCCCTTCCCCAGGCCTCCCCAAGTGCCGGCAAGGACGGCCACAGCAGTCCTGGGTTCCTTCCTTCCCGTTGAGCAATCCCAGACTAGAGACAGCCTTTCCCCATGAGATCCAGCTCCGTGCCCAGGGCTGTCCCTCATCAATCAGGAGATGGGCTCCTCTCCAAATCCAAGGCAGGCGGCACAGCCTCAACAGCCCGTGGTGGGTCCACCTCACACGTGAACCACACGGGGTGACAGTGAGGTAAAAGGCATTTCCCCACCAGGAGGTGTGGCTTCTGACCCAAAAGAACAGATGCCGGGAAGGTCAGAATGTTGATGCCCCCTGCGCAGGTTCATGTCAGCTGCTTTCACGTACACAAACGGGCCAAGCCCCCTCTCGTGTGCTGTAGCCCCCCTTGGCCGTGGTAAGGTAACTGCAGTGGACCGCAGCTCTGCAATGGAAAGCTGCTGTGCGTCGCTCGCAGTAGCACGAGGGCTTTTCTCCGTCCCTCCCAGGAAGCGCGTCCTCCCTTGTCCAGTGTCTCCACCCCCTGGAGGCTGCCTTCCCCTTAGTCAGCAGCCATCTCGGTTGCCCGATCGATCGGTGTGGAGGTGTCACAGTGCTTGTGTTTAAGTAACTCTCATTTCTCTTACTGTGCCGAATCTAGAAAGTAAGCTTTATCGCAGGAATGCACGTGTAGCAGAATCGTAGTAGCTGTAGGGCTCGGCACTGTCTGCGGTTTCAGGCGTCCCCCGGGGGATCTCGAACCATCTGCGCTGCAGATAGGGGGAGACGGCTGTTCTGAGCATCTCCTTGAACAGTCATTCTTTGACATTCTCCTCCTCAAATCGAAACTTCTAGATACTATTCACATATTTTAAACCCTTCTTCTACTCAGTTGTTCAATTTTCACCTCTTAACCCATCGCTGTCTCTTTTCTACCTAGAACAGTATTCCCAGTCATAGGCAATTTTGACCCCCAGGGGACATCTTGGCAATGGGATTAGAGATGTTTTTGGTTGTCCGATCTAGGTGTGGTGGACCAGCTACTGGTAGCTCATGGGTTGAGGCCAAGGATGCTACTAAATATCCTGTTATGCACAGACAGCCCTCCACCCCAGAGACTTGACTGGCCCCAAGCATCAGTAGTACAGCTACTAAGAAACAGATCTACATCAATGCTTTCAAACTCTTGTGACCAGAGTCACCATGTCCTCATTTTTGCTGAAGCTGGCCCATCCATTGCTGTCACCCTCAGGTTACCCTGGCCTGTTAAAAGTGCTTGACAGTTTTGACCATGGTCTTCTGGAAACCCTGCATTTCCCTGGAATATGTGATTGGTGCACCACCCCTGGCTTCCTGCTATATTCCGCTGACTGCCGCTTCCTGGTTTCTTACCCTTACCCTTCTTTGTATCAGGCACCCCAAGTTCAAATCCCGGGGCCAGGCAGATATCTGAGGAAGTAAAGCAATCTTACTGCACACGGGAGGGCGCACAGGGGTCTGAGGCATGCAGGGACGGGATCCTCCTCTAACGAGGGAAGCTGCTTGTCACCGCCCTTTCTCAGGCATGAGACACTGTGTCACCAGCTTCTCCGAGTCTCGCAGACAAGCCATACATCCGGACAGTGTGTGAAGTCTTCCCACGTTTAATGTGATCCAACACTTCTGTAAGAAGCTCCAGGTGGACAAAACAAAGTGCGTTTCTGTGTTGTCGGTGCGTAACCACCTCCGCCTGGGCCATGAGGGCTCCCGGGGACCTTTGCCAGTGAACGCTGTTTTCTTCTCAGGCTCTGTGTACTGGCAGGTTTACCCAGTTCCTTGGAATAGATTAATGTCAACAGGCTAATGACCGCAAGTTCCACAAGGTCCTCTTGTCTAGTCAAGACGGCTCTATTAAGCTTGTTAACAGAAGGGCAGTCTTCGGAGTGGAGTTAATTAGGACTTTTAATGTAATATCCACTGGTGATGGTGGTGATGAGACCAATGACAGAGAAGAAAAGTTGGTGTGATGTATTAATATAGTAGCCACAGCCTTGGGGAAGTCTGATATCCTTTTATATTTGAACTTAGGAAAATTGAGAAAATGAGGGTCCTGCCCCTTTTTTTCTGTATATTTCATTTATATAGAAATGCATAAATGCTAAGTTCTTTACATGGTTGATTTTCTTGTTTCCCATGTCTAAAATAGATTCCAAAACTATTTTTTATTCTTGGGGTAATAATAGTATTAGGTTTGGAATAATAGAACCTTGGAAAGCTGTGCAGATTGGCACATGCTTGGTGGACAGAACTGGGATATCGTTTAATGTGAGCTCTCAGAAAACAATAATGTTTCTGGAATTCACCTGGTCTGCATCTTGGGCTTACAAAATAAACCGATCCCTGTTTCTCATAAGCTTTCTTGGAATCTAGATTTCATCCGTGTGCTGGAATTTAGAACTTACTCTTTGCAGGTTTTCTCTTGACCAGTCCTCTTACCTTCAACATTTGTTTTTCCGTTAAGATTTTTACCTTTGAATATTTCCTGCGGTTTTGGTCTAAAATGATTTTTCAACCTTGTGGTTCTGATAACAACTTCCTTCAAAAATTATACTAATCATGTGAAACTGGTACATAACCCATATGGGGTCTGGAAATAGTTATTTTTAAATGACTTTACGCTGAAATGTAGTCATATTTTTGTAAAAAGGCTGTGATCTGTTTTTAATTTGCAGCAGTTTGAAGCCATATTGATACATTTTTTTTCTGCTGATATTTCAAATTTCCCTTTATGGCAAACACAGTAAGTCGATTAACCTCTTGACTTCCCTTGCAGTCGAGTGGCAATAGCTTTATTTACTCCATTGGAATGTCTAGGGATCACAGATCCTGTGATTCAACGTGAGACTTGGGCAGAGCGTGGTGCAGAGTTATATATAGACCGCTGTGGTCTGGAGCTCGAGCCTGGTAGTCAAATGGTGAGTGAACACCCTGGCTTCCCCACTTTCCCATACCAGCTGGGTGGCCCTGGGCAAGGGGCTTCACTTTTGCTGAGGCTCGGTTTCCTCATCTACAAAATATTAATAGTATTGTTCCTACTCCAGAGGGACATTAGGAGAACTAAATGAGATTAAGCAGCTTGGCGTTCTGCCTGGCTCGTAGTGGGAAGTGCTTCGTAAACTAGTCCTAACACTGGTACTTGTAGGAACTGTGGTGGTAATAATAGTTGTCATCAATCACATTTCTCTAGAGTGGATCTAAAATTGCCTGAAAGATTTTTCAGTTAAGGCTTCTCCAGAGTCCTGTTTGATATTGTCCATTTCATCCTTTTATTAATTTTTTTAAAAAAACTCCTACTTGATGTCAGGGCCTTTGGTAGGCACTAGAGATGCAATGATTGCCTTTTTGAAACGTATGCTCCTTCTCTTGTGAGCTTTATAGCTTATAATCTTGTGGGAGCAGATATTTCATTAAAGAATCATTGAAACGTGCAATTACAACTTTGGTAAGTGCTTCAAAAGAAAGGTGAATGGAGCAAGGAAGGCATGCTTGGTGGGAGGGGGTTAGGAGGAGGCAGCCCTACCCTGGCTGGGGGTCTCAGTTGGTTGGAACATTGTCCCATACACCAAAAGGTTGCAAGTTCAATGCCCAGTCAGAACACATACATAGGCTGCAGATTCAAGCCCCAGTCAGGGTGTGGGCGGGAGGCAACCAATTGATGTTTTTCTTTCACGTCAGTGTTTCTTTCTTTCTCTCTCTCTCTCTCTCGCTCTCTCTCTTTCTCTCTCTCTCTTGCTCTCTCTCCCCCCTTCCCCCCTTTCCTCTCTCTCTAAAATCAATTAAAAATTTAAAAGAATACATGCTCAGGTGAGGATAAAAATAATAATAAAAAAGAGAGGCAGTCCCAGGGGGGAAAAACGTGCTTAAGCTAGGAAGCAAGAGGGGAGACCCCTTAGCTAGGTGAAGAGGAGACCTCTAGAGCTTGCTAGGGAGAGAGAGTGGCTTGCTTACGGAAGAGGAGGAAGTGCACAGCATGCCTAGCTGCAGGAACCAAGGAGGCCACCAGAGGGAGCCACACTGGGTGGGCAGGTGGAGGAGCAGGGTCCTTGGTGAGGCTGCAGAGGGGGTCTGGGGCCAGAGAGGGGACCTGAGTGGGCTTTCAAAGAACTTTGGCCTCCTCAGTACCAAACACTCTCCCTACCCACCTTCTAACCCTCTCTGCAAGCACATTTACTGATGATCAAGTTGGAAAGAAGATGTGGGCATGGTTTCTAGTTTCTCCAAAGGCAAGTTGCACTAGCTGGCCTTAGGTCTCCTTGGGTTCTGTGGTTTACTCTCCATTTCCTCAGACCTACTTGCACCAGTAATAAGATTGTCATGAGGCTAGGCCGGTAAGGGAAGGTCACCCATGTTCTCACTGGCCATGGGCGGACCAGGCTTCCTATGCCTGTGAGTGCCTGCATGTCGAGGCCGGGACAGACACAGTGGAAGGAACATGGTGGAAGGCTTCGTAATCTGGGGCAGATGATCCCGTTACCTTACAGCTTTGCTGCACGCCCACATGTGAGGAGGACTGAAGGCTCACCTGTGGAGCTTAGAAAAGCACAGCTGTTAAAGGACCGCCCCAGATGCGATGCCCTGCAGTCTGTCAGGGCAGGTGGCCTGTGCAGCGATTGTCATCTCGGGCTGTCTGGACGACGCCAAAGCTTGCCGCCCCAGGTCATTGGCTCTCCACAGGCGACAACCACACTTTGGTGTGTTTGGACCCACACACCAGAAATCTCTGTTGTATTATTAAATCCAACATGAGGGTTTTTTGTTTGTTTTGTTTTTGAGATCGATTTTCAATGCAAAGGGGAGAATAAAAAATAAATTTGCATGCATTTGTTAAATTATGTGTGTATATACATACACACACATGCTTGCATACTCACATATACCCTGGGTGTGTGCCTATTCTTTGCCACCTATTGGTGACAAAATGCCCCATTTTTTACTGTATGAAATGATGTTGATGAAAGATAGCAGTTTGGGAAATAAAGATGGAAATACCAAATTAATATTAATCAGCTACAGTTTTATTTACAGGTCCAAGAATTTCAAAAGTCTTTATAAACCGCTGCTTTTTATGTTGTGTATTTCCTTGACATTTTTCTTGTAAGTCACATTTAGGGTGGAAATGTATTTTAGCAGAATTTTTTAAAATCAAAGTATCATTAACATGTATTAGTTTCAGGTATACAGCATGATGATTGAATGACTGTGACATGATAACCGTAGGAAACCTGGTTAACATCTGTCACACACATAGTTCAAACGCTTTTTTCCTGTGATGAGGACTTTTGAATTTTACTTTCTTGCCCTGGCTGGTGTGGCTCACTGGGTTAAGTGCCTGCCTGCGAACCAAAGGGTCGCTGATTCTATTCCCCGTCAGGGCACAGGCCTGGGTTGTGGGCCAGGTCTCCAGTTGGGGGCGTGTGGGAGGCAACTGATAGATGTATCTTTCTCACACTGATGTTTCTCTCTCTTTCTCCTTCCCATCCCCTCTCTCTCTCTCTCTCTCTCTCAAAAAAAAAAAAAAAGTAAATAAAATCTTAAAAAAATAAAATGGTACTCTCTTAGCAACATTCAAATATGCAGTATAGTATTATTAACTATAGTCACCATGCTGTCTATTATAGCCCCATGGATTATTTATTTTATAACTGGAAGCTCGTACCTTTTGACTGAATTTACCCTTTCATCTGCCCTACCCCACCACCTCCGACAGCAATCTATTCTCTGTATCTAGGAGTTAGCTTTTGTTTTTTGTTTTTACTCTTCTTAGATTCCACATATGAGTGAGACTACATGATATTTGTCTTTGTTTGTCTGACTTATGTCACTTAATGTAGTGCCCTCAAGTTTTACCCATGTTGTTGCAAATGGCAAGATTTCCTTTTTTAGGGCTGAATAATAATCCATTGTGTGTCTATATTGGGTTGGCCAAAAAGTCTGTTACATTTTTTCCATATGATGGTTCTATAGTGTTTAGTTGTCTTGAACTTCATGCAACATAATTTTGTTAGATTGTATTGTGACAGCTGTCAAACCAGCATGTTAAAAAACTTATCAAAATTGGTGGATTTTTGTACAGTCATTTTAACATTGAAGATAGAAGAAAATATGCAACATTTTCAGTACATTTTGTTTTATCATTTCAAGAAAGGTTAAAATGCACCTGAAACACAAAAGAAGATTTGTGCCAGTGTGGAGAAGGTGCTGTGACTGATCAAACATGTCAAAAGTGGTTTGTGAAGTTTCTTGGTACTATTGACATTTTGGCCAAATAATTCTTTGCTGTGGGGCTGTAGAATGCATTGGAAGATGTTTAGCAGCACCCTTGGCCTCTACCTGCTAGAAGCCAATAGCAGGAGACAGCCAACACTACTCCAAACATCCAAATCAATAAAGTTACTGGTGAAAATAGAAACTAAGTCTTTTATTTTAGAGAAAAAACTAACTGGACTTTTTGGCCAACCCAGCACCACACCTTCTTTGTGCGGTGTTTACCCATCGATGGACACAGGTTGTTTCCATGTCTGGCGACTGTAAATAATGCTGCAGTGAATGTGGGGGTACGTGTATCTTTTCAAGTTAATTTTCTTAGAATAAATACCCAGAAATGAATATTTATGCTGGATCATATGGTCATTTTACTTTTAATTTTTTTTGCGGGGGAGACTTCCCTACTGTCTTCCATAGTAGCTTTATCAATTTACATTCCCACTGATAGCGTGCAAGTGCTCCCTTTTCTCCACCTCACCAACATTTGTTATTTCTTATGTTTTTATAATAGAGAAAAGTTATTTTATTCTTATTCATAAAGTAAACTAAATGTTCATTTTATCTTGATCTCCGGTGTTTTTTCTCCTTTCTGTTTATTAGGGTATTATAAAATACTGGTCAGTTCCTTTTGACACAGATTTCTAATGCCTGTGTTATATTTGCTATCTTCCAAAACTTTCTTCTTGGAATAACACTAATAATTAACATTTTTCTATGTACCAGGTACTGGATAAATATCTAATCCTCACATCAGTCCCTGAACTAAAGCTTTTGTTTTCTCACATTTTAAATGAGACTACTAAATTTCAGAGACATTAAACAACCTGAAAAATATCACCTGTGACCAGGATTTAAAGCTGGGCTTAACTAACGCCTTGCCAATTCTGTGACTGTGGGCTGTGTCCACATACAAAGCAATGAATAGTTTATAAACAGACACTTTAGTGCAGGAACCTAATTGTGAAGTGAAAAGTCTCTTGGAAGTGGGACCAGTATCCTCCCCACCCCCACTCCACCCAAATGGCTGCTAAGGTTGTATTTTAATGTACAGTGATCATCAAGTTTAATGGATTCTGGGGGACAGATCTTTATAACAAAGTTGACGGTCTTGAAAAAAACAAACAATATTTCCATTAATCACGTGAAGCCCCGGTAATGTGAATTGAATATCTCAGCAGCAATAACCCCATTGGGCTGCACGCAGGGCTTATAGCCAGGACATTTGTCAGTGTCAGAGGAGGCTGGAAGAAAGAATGGGCCTGCAGTGAGAGTCACATTAGAGGCCGCTGGACCATAACGGGCCTGGCCCAGTGGAAGTGTTTTTTTAGGCTGTTTTTTTATGGCATCTCAGGGTTTAGAAGACTGTCCGTCCACTAGGCTACACATGATCGTGATCTCAGTGCAAATCGCTGAGCCCCTGCGAGCTCAGACCTGCCTGGCTCCCTGTTTTGGGTGCACTGCATGTCCCCAGGAGGCCTTTCATTTTGAGACCCCTGCCTGCAGCCCGTGGTGCAGCAGGGACTGTGCTGGACTGTGTGCCTGACTCAGAAGGGCCGCAGGTTGGCTTCTAGGCAGAGCTTGGCCACCCTGTGACCTCATACAAGTCATCCCATCCTCTGGACAATTATTTTCACCTCCATGGTGACCAGATGGTCACTGGGAGTCCTTTCAGTTTTATTTTTTAATATATTTTTCAGTTACAATTGACATACAGTATTATATTTGTTTGGGATGTACAACAAAGCAATTGCACATTCATACACCTTACGAAGAGGTCAGCCCCATGAGTCTCGCGTCCATCTGTCACTGTGCGTAGTTCTTACAGTGTCACTGCTATCTTCTGCGGGCTATCCTTCAAATGCTTGAGGCTATTCTTATAACTGACAATTTCTATTTCTTAATCCATTCACCTTTTTCACCCATCCCTCAAATCCTCTTACATCTGGAAACCATCCATTTGTTTTCTGTATCTATGAATTGTTTTTGTTTGGTTTGTTTACTTATTTCAGTTTTCAGATTCCACATATAAGTCAGATGGCATTCCTCTTTCTCTGACTTACTACATTTACCGTAATACCCTCTAGGTCTATGCATGTTGTTGCAAATGACAAGATTTCATTCTTTGTAACAGCTGAGTAATATTCCATTGTATATAGGTACCAAATTATCTATGGATGGACACTTAGGTTGCTTCCACATCTTGGCTATTGTAAATAATGCTGCAGTGAACATGGGAACATACATCTTTTCAAGTTAGTGGTTTAGATTTCTTCAGATAAATATCCTGAAGTGGAATTGCTAAGTCATATGGTAATTCTGTTGTTATTTTTTTGAGGCCCCTCCATACTGTTTTCTATAGAGACTGCACCATTTACAGTACCATCAACAGTACATGAAGGTTATTTTTTTCTTCAAATCCTCACCAACACTCATTGTTCATTGATTTATTGAAGATAGCCCTTCTGACAGGTATGAGGTGATATATCATTGTGGTTTTAATTTGCATTTCCCTAATGATTGGTGATGTTGAACATCTTTTTATGTGTCATTTGGTCATCTCTATGTCCTCTTTGGAAAAATGTTCAGGTCCTTTGCCCATTCTTTAATGTAATTGTTTTGTGTGTGTGTGTGTGTGTGTGTGTGTGTAATTGTATGAATTCCTTTTATAATGTGGATATTAAACCCATATTTGATGTATCATTGGTGAATAATGTCTCCTATTTAGTATGCCGTATGTTCATTTTATTGATAATTTTCATCAGTATGCAAAAACTTTTTAGTTCGATATAGTCCTATTTTATTTACTTACTTATTTTTGTTTCCCTTGCCCAAGGAGACATATCCAAAAAATATTTCAACAAGCACTGTAAAATAGTTTACTGCCTATGTTTTCTTCTATGAGCTTTATAGTTTGGGGCCTTACATTTAAGCCTTTAATTCATTTGAGTTTATTCTCGTGTAAGAAAGTGATCCGGTTTCATTTTTGGCATGTATCTGTCCAGTTTTCCCATCCCCATTTGTTGAAGAGACTGCCTTTACCCCATTGTATATTCTTGCCTCCTTTGTCATAGATCAATTGATATTATCATTTTATCTCTGGACTCTATTTTGTTGCATTGATCTGTGCATCTGTATGCCAAAACCATGCTGCTTTTATTGCATAGCCTTGTCGTATAGTTTGATATCAGGTAGTGTGATAACTCCAACTTTGTTCTTTCTCAGTACTGCTTTGGCTATTTGGGGTATTTTGTGGTTCTGTATAAACTTTAGAATTCCTTGTTCCATTTCTGTGAAAAATGCCATTGGTATTTTGATAGGGATTGCATTGAATCTGTAGATTGCTTTGGGTAGTATGGACATTTTAAAGATCTTAATTTTTTCCTACCCATGAGCACAGTGTATCGTTCCATTTAGCTGTATCTTTTTCAGTGACTTTCTTTAATGTCTTACAATTTTCTGAGTCTTTTACCTCCTTGGTTAAATTTATTCCCAGGCATTTTATTCTTTATGATGCATTTATGAATGGGATTATTTTCTTAATTTCTCTCTCTGACTGCTATTGGTATATAAACTGCAACTGAACTCAATATTTTTACCCTACTTTGCTGAATTCATTTATCTAGTTCTTACAGGTTTTTTTTTTGTGAAAACTTGCATTCTCTATATTGTATCATGTCATCTGCAAATAATAGCAATTTTACTTCTTTCTTATCAATTTGGATGCCTTTTTTTCCTTGTCTGATTGCTGTGGCTAGGATTTTCAATACTATGTTGAATAAAAGTTGTGAAAGTGGACATCCTTGCATTTTTCATTATCTTAAAGAAGAACCTTTTAGCTTACACCATTGAATATGATGTTAGCTGTGGATTTGTCATGTATGGCCTTTATTATGTTGAAGTATGTTTATCCCTTCTTTGATGAGAGATTTGATCATAAACAGATGTTGGCTTTTGTCAAATGCTTTTTCTGCATTTATTGGTATGATCATGTGATTTTTATCCTTCATTTTGTTATGTGGCATATCATGTTAATTGATTTGTGAATGTTAAACCAACCTTGCATCCTATGGATAAATCCTGTTTAATCATGGGGTATGATCTTTTTAATGTATTGCTGAATTTGGTTTGCTAATGTTTTGTTGAGGATTTTTTCATCTATGTTCATCAGGTATGTTGGCCTATAATTTTCTGTTTTTTTGTAGTGTCTTTGTCTGGTTTTGGTGTCATGTTAATCTTTGCCTCCTTCCTCTTCAATTATTTGGAATAATTTCAGAAGGATAGAAATTAATTTTATTTGAATACTTGTTAAAATTTACCTGTGAGGTCATCTGGTCCAGGACTTCTGTTTGTTGAGAGTATTTTTATTACTGATATGATATAATTTGCAGTTATCAAGCTGTTCAGATTTTCTTCTTTCTTCTTGGTTTAGTTTTAGCAGCTTGTATGTTTCTAGGAAGTTTTCCATTTCTTCTAGGTTGTCCAGTTTGTTGACATAAAATTTTTCATTGTATTTTCTTAAAATCCTTCGTATTTAGCTGTCACTACCTTCATTTCATTTCTGATATTTATTTGGGACTGCTCTTTTTTTTTTTTTTTTTTTTTTTTTTTTTTTTTTTTTTTTTTTTTTTTTTTTTTTTTTTTTTTTTTTTTTTTTTTTTTTTTTTTTTTTTTTTTTTTTTTTTTTTTTTTTTTTTTTTTTTTTTTTTTTTTTGAGCAACCTTGATAAAGGTTTATCTATCTGGTTTATCTTTTCAAAGAACCAGTTCTTCATTTCATTAATTTTTTTCTATTCTTTTAGAAGCTGTTTTATTTCCACTTTGATTTTTATATTTCCTAACTTCTCACATTGGTCTTTGTTTTTTTTCTATTTCTTTTCAGTGTAGTGTTAGATTGAGATTTTTCTTGTTTCTTGCCATAGGCCTATATTTGCTATGAATTTTCCTCCAAGAACAGCTTCGGCTGTGTTCCATACATTTGGGCTGTTATGTTTTCATTTTCATTTGTCTCAAGGTATGTTTTGATTTCTTCCTTGATCTAGTTGTTAACCCATTCATTATTTAGTAGCATGTTATTTCACTTCCATGTGTTTGCATGTTTTCCAGTTTTCTTCTTATAACTGATTTCTAATTCATGCCATTGTTATTGATGAAGATAATTGATATGATTTCAATCTTCCTACATTTATTGAGTCTTGTTTCATGGCCTAACGTGTGGTTTATCCTAGAAAAATATTCCATGTTCACTTGAAAATAAAGATTAGTTAAGTGTCTTTAGTTATAGGAATTCTGTTCAGCTAGTCTTCATGTGGTTCTCATAGATGGCATCATATAATTTCATTGTAATTTTGATGTGTTTGTGAGACGAGGTGAACACAGTGTATACCTACTCTGCCATCTTGACCAGAAAGGAGCCCTTTCAGTTTTAAAGTGCTTTAAATTCTATCCTTAGAGATGTGGCTGACTTTTGGAGAAATCATGATCAGCACACTACCCCTTCTACAGTACCCATTGATTCCTGATTCAGGTCCTTTTACTTCTTTAATGACACCTTTCTCTATTCTTTTAGATGCCATGAGTTCCCTGTGCTGTAAGTTTCCTTGACATCCCACTGACCAAGTCAACATAAAAAAGGATTTAATAGCTTACATTTATATTTTGATCTAATGCCCGATTAAACTCAGTGGTAAATGAAATATGTTATTATATCAAAAGATATGATTTTAGTACTTAATGCAGAGGGATCTGCTATCTAAGTGTAAAACGGTATGCATTCATTCTACAAGGATGGAGGTACTCATTGATTCAATAAGTAATTTTCAGGCCCGATCTATGTCAGAAGCAGGCCAGGCACTGGGAATATAGCAGAACAAATTTAAGTGATTGCCCTCCTGGAGCCTATACTGTAGCAGGAGGAAGTGGACCATAAGCAAACACATTATAATCTATCGGCAGGTAAAGTGTTATAAAGGAATGTAAAGCAGAGGTATGGGCTGGGGAGTAGTGGGATGAGAATTTCATACAGTGGGTCAGGGACAGTCTTTCTGTGAAAGTGACAGATGAGTGTGAAGGAAATGAGGGTGTAAGGCAGGTGGGGGTGAGTGTTCTGGGCAGAATAAACAGAACATACTCATGTAAAGGCCCTACACAGGAGCATTATAGTTGGCATATTTAAGAATAGCCATCAGGCAAGCATAGTAGGTGCTCATTTGGTGAAAGATGAGCATTAGGAAGTGAAGTCAAAGACAAATGAGTGAGTTCAGATCATGCAAATCATGAAGTTAACATGCCAGCCCATGTAGACTGTGACAAACACTTTGACTTTTAATCTGGGCTGCACTGGAGCTGGCCAAGAGTTTTGAGCAGAGGAGCAAGGTATTATCACTTGACCTAGATTGTTTTCTTTCCCATAATACTACCAGTTATGCCTGGCACACAGTTATGTGGGCAAAAATTTGACTCAATGATTCTCATTATTTTTGTTCCATTTCCTGTATGATTACTTGGTAGCCTGGAAAGGACTGTTTTTCTGGTACTGAAGTTTCTGTGAACAGAAGTGGTCAATGAGTCTATTTTTTTTAGTTAATAGCAATATAAATTACATTTTGTCCAAATCACCAAGCCACCTTCTCCCATGATGTAGATGCATCCCTTTGTGAGTCTGCTTGGAAACTCGGAAAGTAATGCATCAGCTGATCTGAAGCGAATTCCTGGGTCTGCCTGCCTGCTACCTGCATGGAGAAAATAATACCTTTCTTTCTGTTCCACTTGAAACCAAGTACAGCTGTTGTAGTTTTTTATTGTTTCCAGATATTTAATTTTCATTATTTTTAACCCCAGCAGATTACAAAGATTATAGGTTGGTCACAAGGCTCTTTGCAGATATTAAAAGGAAGATCAATAGAACCTTACTGGTAACTGCTCCCCCCCCCCCCCCCGCCCCTGGCTGTTGCTGCTCTATCAGGAACACCCACATAATTACTTGGCATTTGACATTCCTAGGTTCCAGCTTGTTTGTAGCAAACCTCTTTTAATCTCATCTGACTGTGGAATCATGATGGGTTGGTTTCTAATCCTGCCTCCTTTCTCTTCTAAATGCGTGCGTGCCGTGACATTTAATTTATGCCTGTAAGTAGATAGACATTCCTGTCTTTAGAAATAGCTTGACATCTCTTAGTTTTAAAAGGAAAACAGATTATAAATGTGTGGGATCAGGACAATTTATTAGAGTTGATGGAAGGATGGTAGCATGGTGCGGTCAATACAACTTTCTGCGCTGTCCAATATGGCGGCCACATGACTAATGAGCATTTGGAAGGAATTAAATTTAAACATAAATAGCAACATGGGGCCAGTAGCTACCATACTGGACAGTATAGATTTGATGGGTTGAAGGGGTTGTCTATAGGAAGTCTGCAGGCTGGGTGACAAAAATGAAGCCATGGCCCTTTTCATTTTTTCTCTATCCAGTGGCTTACAAGAGAGACCTGAGTACCTACCTTAACCAAACCCTTGTAAGTCTACAGTCTTCTTTTTCTCTAATTTGCATACTTGATTCCATCTTTGCTGTCACTGCTTAGTCTCTATTGTCATTTGCTCTGCAGGAAACCGGGCGTTGTTAGCCTCTGATGACTTCTTAGTCTCCGTTCTTGTCTTCCTTTCAATCAATTCCTCCTCCATGTTGCAGCTACGTGAACCCTGCTGCAGATTAAACCCCTGATGAGTCTCCACTTTTCTCAGGATGGAGCTCAGAGCCCTTCACTTTAAATGAACACAATAGCTTTTTTTGTTTTACAAGTTGTGAGAGTCTGGCTATGTTGGTGTCGAGTGAATGTAAGTCTCACGATGTTTTTATTTGGAATTATGTGTGGGTGCACATTATCTTCCTAGTATTTAGAGCTTTTAAAAATCTGCTACTTTCTACTCTCGAAAGCGTATGCATGCCGGTGCAAATAACCATTCCACGCTTGACGAATCAAATAGCTGCAGGCGGCCAGCCACTCTTTCTGTTTCGCCTCTGCTCCCTCACCTGGATACCCACCCACCCCCGCCCCCTGTTCACCTGGCTGACACCAGCCTCATTAAAGACTAAGCTTAGACATTCCCTCTTCTAAGAAGCCTTTCTAAGAATTTGTTAGGTGCCCCTTCCATGATCTCCCAAGCTCCTTGGGAGAGGGGAGGGCAAAAGGAGGCTGCCTTGTGATGTATGCTTAGCAGTGGGTCTCCCTGGGCAGCCTGAGGCACAGGGGCCAAAGCTGTTTCATGCCTTACCCCCAGGGCCTAGGTCAGTGCCTAATCCATTATAAATACTCAGTATCTGTTGAATGAGTTAATCTGACAGCCACATGCTACCATGTGGGGGGGTTTTCCGGAACTATCCCCTGCCCCTGCTGCAAAAGTAACAAATGAAAACCAAACTCTCTCTATAGGCTGTGATTTTATATACATTTTATGGAACTAGATAATACAAAGTTTGGAATGCTCTTGTTTTTATCTTTCTTGAATCACATCCCTGGTTCTCCACCTGATGACTTCCTAGTTAACTGCCACCAGCTTCATTGGTAGCTGCTAGCTTGTCCCAAAAGCATCAGACATGACTCAGGGGTTGAAAAAAACAGGACAAGAACATGCAAGTTTCCTCCTCTCTGCTACGCCACATGCTCCTGGGAAAAGATAAATAATCATTCACTCAAACACAATACTGTCAGGTAAGGAAGCAGCAAATGAAATAGACCAGCCAGGCACTCACTCTATGTCAGATACTGTTTTTAATGGTTTACATGTATTAATGTCTTTACTGCTCAGCACAAGCCTGTCTTTCACTTATCCTCAGGAAACTGAGGCACTAAGGGTCCAGCAACTCAACCAAGATCACAAGTCTCCCAAGTAGTGGAGCCTGAACTCGAACCCCGACACTTGGTTCCCATTCGTGGCATGACCACACCACTGCCCACAATCGTGATATGGGAGGGGGAGGGGGTGTTTTTAATTAAATAGTCAGGGAAATTCTTTCTGAGAAGGTGAATTCAGTCTCACAGAGAGCTCGGGGTCTACAGTGTTCCTGCCGGAGAAGGCCCCAAACAGGTTTGGCAAGTTTAAAGAACAACAGAAAGACCTCCCTGCTTAGAAGGTACTAAAGGGCAGGGGTGGGGGAGGGCGTAGTGGTGAGAGATGGAGTCAGAGAGGATATCAGAGCAGGCACCGTCTCTCCTGCTGGAGCTGGGTCCACAGCAGCCAAGTGAGGGCGGCGGTCATTAAGTAAATGAACAGCCTATTGGGTAGCAAAGGTACAACGTTACCCACAGTCTTCATTGTTGAGGGAACCATGTAAGGAATTAGCTGTAACCTCAGTACCCATGTTATCTTAGCAATGGTTGTAGAAACAAACAAAACTCTTTTTGGCAGAATCTAAAGAACTCCGCATCCTGCTGCTGATTTTCTTAATGTGATCATGGTAAACCACTGATATGCAGCCTGAAATCTCTGATTAAAGGAGACAGGACAGTAAAAGCAATTCACTTCCAAGTGCTTTACGCCCCACTAAGCATGGGCAGGGAGTGAACTGCAGGCAGCCTAGGAAGCAGGAGCAGCTGAGTCAGGATGGAGCTGTCTTCGTGTGTGTACTCTTGACTGGGGCCCTTGGAGTTTGCCTGCAAGCACCTAGTTGGCTGTTTTTATCAGCACTCAGGAAGCTGGCGCAGACTTGAAGTTCAACTTACCCCAGGACAAGTGTGGCCAGAGCCATCTGACATTTTGAATAACTTTGTAAACTGATCCATGACCCATGACAGACTAATATGTAACTATTGACATCAGATGGAAGTGACCCAACGTTTGGCAAGAAAGCCACTTCTTGTCTTCCTGCCACACTGTGCTTGTGAAGGGGAGAGAGTGTGCATGACAGTCAGATAAGCCAAGGAAACTATGAAAGCCTGAGGAAAAAACTTGGAAATCCCCACACACATTTAATTAATCCCTCTGTTATATGTTAACGAGTTAACAGCATATGCATTGGCCTGACAATCCTATCTTATTTATGTCATTCTGAAGCTGAATCTGGATGGAGGGTATTAGTTTAATTTAATGCAAATGGCCCTTTGCTATTTTTGCTGCCAGGCTCCCCTCCTCCATCCCCAGCATCTGTTTGGAGTAGTAATTTGGATGCTACAGAAGGCCAGTTCGGTTCGCAGAACAGAAATGTTTACCCATTTGCAGGCTTCTGTAGTTTGTTTCTACGTGAAGGCACCCGAATATTTGCAAACTAACAAACTTCAAGGTAAATAAACTGTGCTTCTGCTGCAACCTTCTAAGAAAGCTGTGTTTATCCACTGGCCCCATGCAAATGGTGATCGTTTATTAATCTCTTAATGAATGCCTGTCACCAAAATGTGCTTTACCTGATGTAATCCCAAACAATGCTAAAAAGCTAGAATTCTCTGTCATTGTCATTTTACATGTGAGAAAGCTAAGGCTGAGTGGGGGAGGCCGGTGAGGGGGGAATGCAAATGTTCCAAGGTTGCAAAGATTTTAAGGTGTGGAGTCAGAACTTGAATCTAAGCCCAAACTCTAAATCTGAATTCTTTTTCCCTTTACGCAATATAAACTCATTCGTAGCAGATACTTTTTGTTCAATAATTATATTTGTGGAGTCAGCATTGTGCTCAGTGATCCGGCAGCTAAAAAAGAAGGAAAAAGAAATGTCTCTAATAGTAAGACATGACTCATGAAAGCAATGCATCAAAAACAGGGTTGCATTAGGGCAGAGGGCATGAAGCCAAATGCCCACAGGCACCAGGCCAGCAATGTAAGGAGGGACGTGGGGCAGTGGGAAGGGCAGGCACTGTGAGGAACTTGAAAGCATGTGCCAGATCTGTAGGGGGCAGCCTTAGCTGATGCCCAGTGGTTGTACACACAAAACAGAATTTCGGACTTCTCTTGAAAAATTGAATGAAACGACAATATTGGGTTCAAATTCCTATGTGAAAAAAACAGTGTTAACACGGAGTTGAACAACAAAACCTCCTGATGGGGAGTGAGGTCAGCAAGATGGCAGAGTCGAAGTTTCCAGTGCTGGTCCCCTCCCAGAAACATCAATTTGAATCACCATTCATGCATGAAAAAACCTTCACAACAGCTACGCTAAGTGAATGAAAGACTTAACAAAAGATTGGAAACCATAAAACTATGAGAAGAGAGTATAGGGGAAATGCTTCTATATTTGTTGGTCTGAGCAGGGAATTTTTGATTTGATCCCGAAAGCACAGACCACAAAAGCAAAAATAGACAAACAGAACTGCATCTGACTAAAAAGCACCTGCACAGCAAAGGAAACAATAAACAAAGTGAAAAGACAACTTATAAAATGAAAGAAAATACTGGCACACCATACATCTGATAAATGGTTGATTTCCAAAATGTATAAGGAACTCAATAGCAAGCCAATAAATATCCTGATTTAAAAAATGAGCAGAGGGCCTGAATAGATATTTCTCAAAAGAAGGCATACAGTAGCCAAAAGGAGATAAGAAAAAATGCTCAGCATCTCTAATCATCGAGGAAACCCAAGTCACAGCAGCCATGAGGAGCCACATGACACCTGTTAGAACACATAGTGTAAAAAAGACAGGAGGAGGTAAGTATTGGGAAGGACACTGTGCATTGTTGGTGGGAATGTACAGTCATTTTGGAAAAAGATATGGAGATTTCTCAAAAACAACTATCATATAACCCGATAATTTCACTTAGGGGGTGCAGATCCGAAGGAAAAGAAATCAGGATCTCACAGAGACATCTGCACTTCCTGGTTCGATGCAGCATTAGTCACGGTAGCCAGGATACAGGATCAGCTGGAATGCCCAGCAACGAATAAGAGGATGAAAAAGTATGATGTACCTATACAGTGGAATATTATTCAGCCATTAAAAAGGGGCAATCCTGGCATTTGCAACAGCTAGGATGAGCATTACACTAAGTGAAGTCAGACACAGAAGGACAGATACTGCATGATCTCACTTATATGTGGAACTTCAAATGGCTACACTCACAGAACTGGAGAGTAGAGTGGTAACTGCTGGGACTGCAGGGTGGGGGAAATGGGGAGGGGCACAGACTTTCGGTTGTGTGGGGTGAGTAGGTTCTGGAGGTGTCACATGAGGCATGACTAAAGCCAATGATACTGTGCTGGGCGCGGACTGGGGTGGCTCAGTTGGTTTTGGCGTCATCCCACAAAGCAAAAGTTTCCTGTTCAATTACCACTTAAGGCACATGCATAGGTTGTGGGCTAAGGGGGTGCATGCAAGAGGCAGCCAATTGATGATTCTGTCACACCTCAATGAATCTACATCTTTAAAGTTGATACTCAGCCAGTTTAAAGATGGGCGGTAAGGCCCCTGACTGGGCTCTGATGCTATGTGGCACCATCGAGAAACATGTATATTGCTATGTGTGTACCAGGCTAACATGCAAGCTAGCCATCCTGGGCAGAACATGCGTTTTGCATCACAGTAAATAACCTATATGTCATCTCCACTCCTAAAAAGAATAAAATTGCAGAAGTAGACAAGCCCTTAAATTTTCAAGTCCAACCTCTTCATTAAGTAGTTGAGAAAACAAAATGCTAGGCACGAAGGATCCACTGCTAAGCAGTTGTGACACTTGGGGCAGTTGCTTTGTTCTTTCTGGATCCCGTTTTCTTCCTCTGTAAAATCAGGGGGGTGACGTACATAATTGCTAACATCCCATAATCCTATGATTATTTCCCTTGGTTTTACCTTAAGGCAGGGAGCAGGAAGGGGCAGGAGAAGGAGAAATAACTGAGGACAGTTGGGCCCAGCTGTTGCCAACATGGTGTGCATCTCTGGCTCCTGCACGTCATGCCTGGGAGGGCTCGGCCAGTCCAGTCAGTTCCCTAGCCCCTCGGTGCGGCTACCCAATGGGTGGACGCCACGTGGTGAACCTCATCACATCTCTACCAGCTGCTTACTGGTGTGGCTTCCCGCTCCAGCTGTCTTTTCAAAAAATGAATGCTGTCAGTTCCAAGGTAGGCAGGGCAAGGTAGGGTGGAGGGCTTGACATAACCCATCAGCAGTACAGACACAAGTATAAACATATGTCTTCCTGATGCTGTGCACCAGCAGGCAGCAGCCTTGGAAATGGAGGAGCGCCATTTATTTCAAAACCAATTGCTCCAGCATCTTGCAAATATAACAGACACTATTTATGCAGCTCCAGCTGGGTCACAGGACCCTTGTCAGCTGTTCCTCCTAGAAACATCACTATTTTCGGCAAATGTATATTAAGCCAACTACGTAAATTCCTTCCTGTCCAAACTCAGGAACCAAATAAATTTGGATAGTGAGAACTTAAATAGCAATAGACAACAATAATGTATTGATTATTGATTTTGATAGCAAGAGATACTAATCTTATATGAAAATATTCACCATAATTGATTAGATACTGAGAGTTTGTTTTTTCTTTTTAATTATATTTTTCCATAACACTTTACATGGGGTACTATTTTGTATTAGTTTCAGGTGTATAGCATGGTGGTTAGACAGTTACATACTTTACAAAGTGGTCCCCCTGATATTTACCCACCCGGACCTATACATAGTTATTACAATACTATTGACTGCATTCTCTATGCTATACTTTACATCCCTGTGACTATTTTGTAACTTCCAGTTTATACTTCTTAATCTCTTCACCTTTTTTACCCAGTACCCAACCTTCCCCCCTCCTTTGGCAACCATCAGTCTGTTCTCTGTGTCTAAGAGTATGTTTCAATTTTGTTTATTTTGTTCTTTAGATTTCACACACAAGTGAAATTATATGGTATTTGTCTTTTTCTGACTGGCTTGTTTCACTTAACATAATACCCTCTAGCTCCATCCACACTGCCCCGCATGGTAAGGCTGCATTTTTTTTATGGCTAAGTAATATTCTATTGTATATATGTACCACAGCATTTTTTATCCACTCATCTATTGATGGGCACTTGGGTGGCTTTCATATCTTGGCTACTATAAATAATGCTGCAGTGAACATAGGGGTGCAGATATTCTTTCAAATTAGTGGTTTGGGTTTCTTTGGAACTATACCTAGAAGTGGAATCCCTGAGTCATAAAGCAGTTTTATTTTTAATTTTTTGAGGACTCTCCATACTGTTTTCCATAGTAGCTGCACCAATCTGCATTCCCACTAAAGTTATTTTCTCCACCTTCTTGCCAACACTTGTTTGTTGATTTATTGGTGATAGCCATTCTGATAGGTGTGAGGTAATACCTTCTTATGGTTTTAATTTGCATCTCTCTGACAATTAGTGACATTGAGCATCTTTTTATATGTCTATTGACCATCTGTATGTCTTCTTTGAAGAAGTGTCTATTCAGGTCCTATCCATTTTGTAATTAGATTCTTTGTTTCTTTCAGCATTCAGTTGTATGAGTTCCTTATAAACTGCATCTGATGTATCATTGGCAAATATCTTCTCCCATTTGGTAGATTTTCTTTTGGTTTTGTTGACGGTTCCCTTTGATGTACAAAAACTTTTTAGTTTGATGTAGTCCCACTTGTTTTCCTTTTGTTTCCCTTGTCTGAGGAGATATAGCAGAAAAAAAATATTGCTAAGAGGAATATCAGAGATATTACTACCTATATTTTCTCCTAGGGGTTTTATGGATTTGAATCTTATATTTAAATCATTAATTTTTTAGTTTATTTTTCTATATGTTATAAGAAGATGGTCTAGTTTCTTTCTTCTTCTTCTATCTCTCCAGTGTTCCCAATATCATTTATTGGAGAGACTGTCTTTACCTCATTATGTGTTCTTGCCTCCTTTGTCAAATAATTGACCGTGTAGGTGCAGGTTTATTCCTGGGCTCTCTCTTCTGTTTCATTGACCTATATGTCAGTTTTTATGCCAGTACCATGACGTTTGATTACTATGGCCTTGTAGTATAGTCTAATATCAGTGTGATACCCTCAACATGTTCTTTTCTTCTCAAGCTTACTGAGGCTGTTCAGAGTCTTTTGTGGTTCCATATAAATCTTTGGATTATTTGTTCTAGTTCTGTGAAATTAGCCATTGGTATTTTCATAGGAACTGCATTGTATTTATGGACGCTTTGGGTAGTATGGACATTTTAATGATGTTAATTCTTCCTATCCATGAGCACAGTATGTGCTTCCACTTATTTTTATATTGAGAGTTTAGACTTTTGTATTTGAATACCTACATCTATAATAATAAGGCTCTTTAAAAAAATTTGAAGCAAAGATGGCATAGTAAGAGTTGACAAACTGGATAATAGCTAATGGGTGCTCATCATTTTCTAGTCTTGTCTAATTTTTTTGGCATTTTTCGCAATACTACCAGGAAAAATATAGTGTCAGATTAGGTGTCTTTCACTGTTACGGGAGGCAGAGAGTGTCTACAGCTTGGGTCCAGCCAGTTTTTTATAACAGATTGGTTCTTACGGCTTTTTCCCTTCAAAACCTTCTGCTGTTCCTTACTATGCAAGAGTTTGAATATTATTCTCAGGGGCGGTTTGCCCTGATGTTGTACTCCCATAGGATTCTGTATATTCCCCATTCACTCATGATGATTTAAATGTCACGCCAGTGCCGTCTGAGTACACCAAGGGCACAAAGTCCAGTGAAACACCATCTGGCCTTTGCAGGAATTTACATGGCACAGAGAGAGGATAAAAGACCCCTTTGACAAGTGCTGTGGCAAAGCACAAGGTGATAAAGAAGCCTACTCAAAGGGCATACAAATCCGAATGATGAATCAGGAAAAGATATAATGTATCTGATTAATTGGGTATGTTCATCTCCCATAGTAGAAGCATCCTTGAGTTCAGTGATCAATGTCTTGCTTGTTTTTGTCTCCCTTAGTACCAAACATTCACCTCATTTCTAGCTCATTCATTAATTCCACAAATATTTAGAGCACCAACCATGCGCCAAACACTGGGCACACAAAAATGAGCAACACAGACACAAAGCCCCAGGTTTTAGGAAGTGAACAGGAGCAACGGACAAGAAACACGCAAGCAGACAGCACACAGTGCACCGCCGAGTAACAATAAGGGCTCTGTGGAAAAAGGAAGCTGACTGGCCCGGAGGGCGACAGGGTTTGCTGTGTGCACGGGGTGGTTTGAAGAGGTGGGCTCTGGGCAAAACTCTAAATGCAGTGAGGTATTTGGGGAAAGAACATTCTAGAACAGTGATTTTCAACGTTTTTCATCTCATGGCACACATAAACTAATTACTAAAATTCTGAAGCACACCAAACAATATTATTTTTTGCTCATCTGACTGAAAATAGGCATCATTTTGATGCATTCACACCAGATGGCTGTTTTTGCGTTGGCTGTTTTCATTTTTTTAATTTGGCCATCTAAGGGAACAGAGGTCAGTGCCCCTGACTGAATAGTCCGGTATTACATGTGTTTGAAGTTCTTGTGGCACATGGGTTGAAAAGCGCTGCTGTAGATGCAGGAAACAGTGATCACAAAGGTCCTGGGGTTGGAGCTCAGCTGTCCCATTGATGGAGCAGCGAAGGAGCCAGCGTGCCTGGAGTTCAGTATGAAGGGGTAGAAGATGGATAGAGAGGCGACTAGAGGCTGGGTTTAGACTGAACTGGACTGCGGTGTTGTTCGAAATCCGTATTTCTTGTTCTGGTGCTCCTCTTGTCATAAGTCAGTGTGAATGTGGCCTGTTTGAAGAGATGCTATAGAAAAATAAACTTCGGAGCAGCAGAGGGTGGGCATTGCCCACAGGGAGATCAGAGAGGAGGCCACTGCTTTACTTTAGGGCTGGGGTGATGCATGACAAGACTGGAATCAGAACACAGGAAAAGACAGAGCTAGGAGCTCAAGAGCTAATTGTATGTTGAAATTTGTCAACATTGTTAACCACATAATACTGCATTCGGTAGGATATTATTTAGAGAAAATGGAAATTTGAGGTTGGGAGCACAAATTTGGATTCTGAAATTGACATTTAAAAACACAGCCCTGATGGATATGAGTTACGACCGTCTCCTCCCAGATGTACCCCTCTTCCAGAGGACATTGACATGACATGAGACGAAGGAGGACTGTTATTAGCAGACATAGCACCAAAGCCTGGAATGATCTAGGGAGAGAAGCTGGCTGCATGGTCTCATGTGAAGTTCATGGAAAGTCTGGTTTCTATTAAATCCAGACACGCTAGCTATCTCGACTTGGTCCTTCACAATTAACCAACAGCCCTTATGGCAGTCATGTGTTTTCCAAATGGAGTCCTTTCTTAAGCTTCCTTTGAAATGATCTGATTCTCAAGGAAAGGCTGGAGCAAAGAGGATTGTGTGGCAGCAGACAGTCAAGAAGCTCCTTCCTCCATCTTCCCTAGAATAGAAAGTCTGTATGGCCAAACTGCTGGGAAGGGTCACGCAGCTTTGACATCTGTCCTCATTGATTGTCAGGGCGTGTTTAGCTATTGGAGGGGCAGAGAAGAGGGGGCTTCACTTACTCCTCTCTCAAAGATGAGCTGAGTGCCTCTACATAAAGGACAGGCATTGGCTGTTGCAAAGCAGAGCAGCCCAGCCATACCCTGCAAGGACTTGCAATGCAATAGAAGCGCAAAACCAGAGCATTTCAGGGTGAGTCTGAACTAGCTTAGTAATGTCCAGTCAGGACACATTCCAGACAGCAGCTGAGCTGGGATCTACAGATCCACGGAGAAGCTTTCTCCATGACTGACGCCATTGAACACCACACTTTGGCGTGAAAATCAAGAGGGGAAGCCAAAAGGATGACTCTTATTTTAGCGTCACTTGACCCCAGCCTTCATTTCTAGAAGGTCTGAGTTTCTGGGTACCTCTCAGCGTTCTTCCTTTCTGTACGAAATGGCAGAAACAGGGAGTTGACAGGTTAGCACTCACGTTAAGCCAGTCCACGAGTGTTTTGTCCTTAAGAGTCAGATTTGGGCTGCTGACCTACTTTGCCAAAAAAAGTCACATCCTCTCTAGAATCTTTCTCTCTTTGTTTTTCAGCTTTATTGAGGTATAATTAACAAAATTGTGAGATATTTAAAATATATAATGTGATTATTTGAATTTATCTACAGTATGAAAAGATTTTCCCCATCAAGTTAATGAACATATTCTTCACCTCATATTTACCTTTAAAAAAATTTTAGAAGTACATTCAGGTTCTTTCTTAGTAAGTTTTAGTTATGCAATACAGTGTTTCTGGAACTTTTCTTGAATCCTGATGGGGTGTGTATTTAAGGGTGAGGGAAGGCTGTGTCACACAGAAGGTTTAATGAGAGTGCCTATCAAACGGGGCTGTTTGAGAGTCAGATGAGATTTTGCAGAGAGAATGGTTTGCACACTGGTGCATAGGAAACTGTGAACAACTCTTCCGACTGGTGGAGGCAGTAAAAGGGGGTAGGGAGAAAAGGAGAGAGCCATCTATTGGTCATGATTAAACTGCTTGGATTAGTTTATCAGTGTTAAGTCATAGATTTTTGATTGCTTAAAAAAACTATATGAGCATTTGTGGATTTACTTTTTGAAATTAATACTAAAATTTATAGAATAGCTACGGTAAACATGCCAACCACTTTGATATTTATACACTGTTTAAAAAATAATAGAGCTTTTCGGAAGTAAATGCCCTTTGGAGAATGGGCACAGACACTTATTGGACATAATCGGCTCACACCTCTCGACCCAATGTTGAGTTGTGAGCTGCTGTATCCTGGTCTCATGAGACTTGGGCTGTTGAAGTAATTAAGAATTTATTTCAACAGAAATATTATTAAGTAGCCAAATAAGTGAGTTTCATCAGCATGTTATTAATATCTCTTAAGAGACACTAGAATGGCATAATCTAGACCAGTACCGTTAATGGAGGAAAAGAACTGAGATGATTTGTCTTTGTGTCAATAGCATAAACCATTGCATGTGGTCAAAGCCATGTTGACTGATACTGTTTTGGAGCCAAAATTGGTTAGTAACTGAGAGAAAAGGGTAATTTGTTTTGTGCCTACCAGAGTATTGGAAGGAGCTGAACATCCCAAGCTCGGGAAGAAGAAAAAGCCAGGCATTTCTAAGAACTGCTGAAGCAAGTATTTTGGACCTTTACCCTGCTTAATCCATCACTCTCAGCGTGACTCAGGAAGCCAAAGCCACTGAGAGTACACGGAGACCCTACCTGCCTAGCTGAGGTCAGGGGTTGTTACAGAGCAACAGAAAGGTTCTCGAGACTAGCAAAAAAACTTCCAAAGTCTCACTTTCTCGAACCTGAGGGTGTCAGTCTGCCACGGGCAATTCAGATCCCAGACGAGCCCCCAAAACTGTTACAGAGCAACAGAAAGGTCCGTTATTGTCCGCCGCCTTATGGAAAGATGTCTCTCAAAGCCAGAGATTTGTGAGAAGGAAAGGAAATGTTTATTTAATGCTATACAGAGTTAAAGTAGCAACTTAACTTCTTTATTAAAATATGAAAGTCTTTTAGGATACCCACAGACGCCCACAGTACTTCCTATCTCCCTCTGCCCTAAGTCAGGGTACCGTAATTGCAAGGAAGAGAAGCACACATCCAGGATCCAGGCTCTTGACACCATTCAGCTGTGTTGTCGTCCAGGCAGGATCTCTGGTTAATCTGAAGCCATAAGGCACCTTCTCATGGCCTACTGGCGAGAGTTCTTTCACCCTTCTTCTAGGCAAAGTCTCTCTTGTTCCAGGCCACGCAGCCAAAAGGAGCACCCTAAAGCTGAGTGGTCCTTCTACCAAGGCTGTCGGGAAGGAGTCCCCACTCTGGCAAAGCCTCATGGCTCTCCCTCTTCACCAAAGCTGCAGGGGTCTGCACTCTGGTGAAACCACGTGGAATCTCTCCCTCTGGCAAAGCTGCGAGAGGGTCTCCACTCGGGCAAAGCCTAGTGGCAATTCTCTGCTAAAGCCACATGGTGATTTTCCCTCATAGAGCTGTGGGTCCTGCTCTCTGGTGAAACCGCATGGATCTCCCTAACGGCTGCCGCGTCTCCGTTTAAATCCCGGCGCCAAACCTCCTCTGCAGCCCTATTTCCGACTCCTCCTACAATCGGTTACACCTGCCAGCATTCCCGTATATTTCCAAGGTTATTGGGATGCTATCATGAGTCTGGGCAGGCATGTCCTCATTTTCTGGAGCCAATCTTCTCCAAGCTCCCATGCAGGTGCTTTAACTTAGGGTTCCTCCCCCAGTCAAGTCCTTGGGGAAGTCCTTTCCATCCCCCTGGCTCAGAGCATGGCCACAGCTGTTTAACATATCTATGAAACCAGTTAAAGCTTATAGATATGTTAAATGACCATTCTGGAGGTTACCTGCAAAACCATTGCTATGCAAAACAACTCAATTGCCCTGCTCCATTTGTCCCTTCCCTCAACTCACACCTGAGGGGAAAGGGGTGAGGACATCTTATATGTCTGTCTAATATTTCCTGGACACCCTGAGTTCTGGGCCCCATTCCAACTCCCTTTTTGGGGCCCCCCTCTTGGCTGCACCCTGTTACAGGGTCACTTGGATAACATCTTTGCCAGGGACACAGCTGCATGTACCCCAGGCCCAGTGTTCAGTGAGCAGCTGTTGAATAGCCTGGGAGGGATCTGCCCAGAGTTCACTGGGAAGAGTTGGGCTTTTACCCATCTGTCTAAACTGATGGCCGGCGTGGGATCTGAGAGCTCTAGTCCACACTCATGGTGTATTCTGCCATATTTTCCAGAAAGTCTATTTTGCTTTTCTTTTTCTCCCAGCAGTAACCATCCATTTATTTCTTTAAAGCCAATCAGAGGTATTCTTTTCTCCATGAAGCTGCCTGTTCTCAGGAAACAGCCAGTGGATAAGAGATTGGGTCTTCAGAATGGATGAAAGCTGAATTTAAGTATTCTGACCTGTGAACATTATGGATCCAAGTAGGGTCATTGAAGAGGAGTGGTCTAGTGACTTCCTGCCTGCCTTCTGTCTTTCTCAACTCTGTCAGAATAACCCAACAAACAAGTCAAAACTAAAACCTAGACTCTTTGGGCTGAGCAACAATCCATGGTTAAAAAAGAAAGAGGAATTATGATTTCTCCTCTGTCTTTATCTCCAGTTGCATTTACAAGAGTTTCATTCATCTGTCTCTTTTCAGATCTTAAAACCTGTTGAGTCTTTTCACTGTTTTTCTCAATGAACAGAAAGAACATTTATGCTACTTCCCAGAATTTCAGGTCCAGCTGAAGGGGGAAAGTGAAGTACAAACACACTGTTAGAAAATGGCATGACTTCTCTGCTTTGTTCCCTCAAGTAATCAAATATAATAATCACAATAATAAACATGTACTGAGTATTTTCTCTGTGCCAAGTACTGTTCTTAGCACTTAGAATATTATTTAACCTCTAAAAATCCTCTAAGGGAAGTGCTATTATTATTCTTATTTTATAAATCAGGGACTTGAGTACCTGAGAGGTTTATAAACTTCCCCAAGAGATAAGGGAAAGGATGAAAGGGCCACTTAACCATTACAGAATTCAAAATACTTGGTGGCTCTTACCAGCTTGACCCCCTCTCTCACCAGGCTGTGAAAACTTTGGGGCTATTGACAATATCTGATTACATTCAGTTTAACTGGGCTTTTCAAGCTTTTGTAGGAAGATTATTGGGTATATGGATCTGGAAAACATAAATCTTCTAAATCATATTTCTATTGTGAGTCCTATTGGTGGTAATAATGGTGCAGTGAATGGATGGTAAATGACAGTTTTTTTGTTGACATATGTATTTTCGTTTTTTTCTCCCAAAGCATGAGATTTTCCCAACAATAGGAAATCCTGAACATGCGTTCTTTTTTCAGCCTGTGTCCACAGGTGAGGGCCTGTCCGAGTTATCAATTAAACCATTTCCCCATCTGTAGATGCAGACGGCAAAAAGTTATATTTCAGTTTCTTAGAATGGTGTGCTTTAGAGAGACCTGAGAACGTTACCAGTGTTGGTGTGGTCTCGGCATAATGACGTCAGAGTTTGTCCCTGCCGGATGGTCCTTGTTCTCACCTGGGACCTAGTCTAACCCTCACAGCCACCCGTGAGCCGATCTCAGCTGGTAATGCAGGTAGAACCTCCTCATCACTTCTAAGCGGCATGTAGACAAGGGACACTAGCTACAGCCCCCAACACAGTGAAAAGATTTAAATGTTTTTGAAAAAAAAAAAGTACATTATCTTTGAAAGCCCTCCAGCCTTAGCAATTTCCTAACTGGTTAAAGTCGTATCAAAGGAGCAAACCACTGAAGCGCCTTAACTGGACTAACCAGTTTGGGAGCTTTCTTTTCCCCCTGTTGCAGGAGAACTGCAGGCCACTCCAAAGCAGAGTGAAAAGTTCTGTTTTGAGAAAGCAATAAAAAAATAATTGTCATCCTGTAATGGGACAAACACGGGCCCACACAGCTCTCTGTTTTGTTCTGAGTGGATTCGAATGTGTCACTTCCCAACTCTGGTTTCCCCATCTGTGAAGGGAGGGGTGGGGGGGCTGGCATGCCCTCAGCGCCTGTCCATGCTGAGTTTCTTTCAATAACTTATTCCACAAATGTTTATAGACTAACAGATATTGATTAGCTGCTGGTGCGTGGCAGACAGCTGGGATGCCACTGTCGAGCACGTGGAAGTCATGCATCAGAGGTGGTGGGGATGAGGGTGCACTTCGCTCCCGTTTCTGAATATAGACTAAAGCAAACATCTGTGGGCTGAGGGAACTTAGAAGTTGGGGGAGGCCCTCTTCAAACAGGGTCTGAGGAGGTGGTGCTCACGCTGAGACCTAGGCAGTGAGCAGCAGAGAGCCCCGTCAGTGTGTGGGAAAAGACGCAGTGAGAAATGTGTGTGCAGACTCCCTTAAGCACGTGTAGGGGAGGAAACGTCATTTTTCTCTTTATCCCTGATTAACCTAAAAGTAAAAAGCCAAAGTGACAGGCCACAAGAACTGCAGTCCCAGGCAGAGATGCAGGCAGAAACCCAGGCCGGGTGCTGATCCCAGGGCGGGAGGCAAGGGGTATTTGTGAAACATGAAAGGTAAACGATGGCAGGAAGGAGCGAGAGACATTCTATCGGAGCTAGCAGGTGGAGTTCTCCTTAGCTGCACGTGGCTGATGGCTGATTCTGTCTTCAGAAGAAGAGTCCACAATCGGCAGTCCTCGTGGTCAGAATGTCTGCTTTCCTGCTAGTGTCACAAGCAATTATTTACAAGACAGTGTTGCTTTGGCTCAGTCCCAAGGTTGTGTTGTCCAGTTCAAACTTTCCAAACGTTCAAGGCGCAAGACATGCAAGCGGCTCCCCTGGAGTGACCTCTCTGGCTCTGTTTTGTCACCTCCTCACAACTTCTAGGCTCTTGGCTGAGGCACCCCTGTAATAAAACAGGTTTAAGGCGGTGGCGTGGGCCATTTCCAGGCATGACGGTGTTCCTGGGTATGCCCCACGTATGAAGGGAGGTATGCATGTTATTAAACATGTTTGTTTTTCTCCTGTTAATTTGTTTTTTTATTACAGGGGCGATTTCGGCCAAGGGCCTAGAAAGATAGAGGGAAAATTATTTTTCCTTTCCCACAGTGTCAGTATTGGCTTTCCCACTTACTATCTTAGCCTCGGTTTCCTGGTCTGTAAAACGGGTGATAAGAGTTGCAACTGCTAATGGTACAGATAAAATGAGATGATGAGTCAAGCATTTAGCAGAGTGCCCGCACACAGGAAGTAGCCAATAAACAGTTACCGAAAATCAACACATACAAAAGGCATGCCTGCAATCGTTAATGTTTCCTTTGCGTTTGGCTTTTTAGTCAGGTCTGATAAGGACACGGAGAAATGAATTCCTCATCTCACCATTACCTCAGCTGCTGGCCCAGGAACACAACTACAGCTCACCTGCCGGCCACCACCCTCACCTACTGTACAAACGGACCGCTGAGGAGACGGTCCAGCGTTACCATGGCTACCCGGGCTCCAGCCAGAATTATCCGGGTCACACCCCAAGACACACTCCCCACACGTATCGGAGTCAAGAAAGAGAGCATCACCATCGAAGGTTGCAAAAGCAGCATTTTTGTGGACGACGCAAGAAATGTATGTAAGGAAACTTTTTCTTGCTCTGTTCATATATGGGCCCTCGATAGGTTTTCTCAAGCACCATTAGGTGTGCCAGCTTCGCATATTAAAATTGGAATTAGTCTTGGAGATGGACCAGACATCATCCCTGTCAGGCAGACACTACGTGATCAATACTCATTTTTTTTGGATAAACTGGAAAGATTTTTATCTGCTTTGTTGTTCTTGTTCTTTTAGTACCTCCTACATTTTAGTCATAGGTCGCAATGTTATCTCTGCACCCAGGAGAAAAATATGCAGTCTTCCAATAGCGAAAGAAATCAGAGTTGCATCCTCAGGTGTGGGTGGGCATTCCTTTCAAGGATTTAAAGGAGAAACTTCCCAGCAGACCAGAATGTCGGCACCTAAGTGGCAGTGGCAGTGAATTAATCAGACCCTTGGGCGTGGTCTTTTGACCTGGGCACAGCCTTCTGCGTTCTCTAGACCAGCAGTGTCCAGCAGAAATATGCGATAACGCCAACCCCAAGTGGACTTTTAAGTGTTCTAATAGCCACATTAAAAAAAATAAAAGTAGTTAATTCTATTAATATATACTTAATAATATATTTTATTAAAGCAATAAAATATGTTAACATGTCATCAATGGAACAAATTGTTCTTTTTATATTAAGTTTTGGAAATCTAGTATTTACTTTACACTTACAGCACAGTTTCAACTCAGATGATAAACTCTCATCAGAAAAAAATCTGTATTTAGATTTCATAAAATTTAAGGTTGAAAAAGTAGACTTACATGTTCAAGTTGTTCCAAGCATGCTTATGTTTTTTAACAACTGAATCAAATGTTGCTTTCTAAATTAGAATGAAATTAAATTTAACATTAACTCTCTCCATTGTCCCCAACCACGTTCTAAGGGCTCGGTAGCCATGAGTGGCAAGTGAGTTGAACAGGCCAACCAAGTGATCCTTGCCTCCGGGGGGTGGGGGGACTTCTGTCACTGTGACGTTCATTAGGAGCAATACTGACAGACAGTGTTTCTACCACTGTAGTTAGTTTTTGTGTTGGGGGTGTTCTTGAAATATCCTCTTTTAGCGACATCTATTTGGCATGGGTCTATAGCAGTGGTCGTGTTTCTGTAATTGTGATGATATTCACAGTGGCAACGAGATATGAAAACTAACCTCAAGGTCACGTATCAGTGTCAGCAACCTGAGGTTTTAAATCTACCTCTAAATGGTCTTCTCTTTTAATTTCACTCTGTAGAGAGTAGACATCACTATTATAACTGTACCAGTTGTTAAAGTACCAAAATAATTCTCTATTTAAGTAGTTACTGTCCTGAGCTTTTTCAAAAGCTCCTTTCCTTCCCAGCCACCCTTGGATTGTCCCTGTCCATTCACTAAAGAGACCATGTCTGGTCCAACAGGAATGTCCAGGGCTCTGCCCACAGGCTGTGGCCACTATCCATTCTGTTAAGATGGTGCCTGCACCGTACCTGTTACAAAGTATTTATGCTTTTGAGTATCAATCAGACTATGCTGTTTCCCCTGTCACTAAGTCAATATTGGGGCAGAGATCTGACTGGCCATTTATTTTGTGCTATGTTAAAGTTCATGTTGATGAAGCAAGAGTATGAGACATGGGCAGAAAGATATTTCTAAGTTTTATTTAGGAAATAATATGTAAAGAGTTATCATGAGCTCAGATGCAAACAATGATGTCTATTTCTGCAGTTTTTTTAGTAATAAAATAAAATGAGCACTTTTTATTTTTAAGAACTATTCTCACAAAATTGATTTTTTTCTTGACCCACTAGAATCGTAGCTTTTCATTTACTCATTAGAGCATTTCTGAATTGCTGAATTCATCCACCCACCCACCCATTCACTCCTTTACTCGCCCATCCATCCACCCACCCACCCATCCACCCATCCAAACTTATATTGAATGAATCTTGCTTGACAACAAACTATGTGGAGCCTCAGGACAGGCACTGATGACATCACTTATCAGTAGCTTAGTGAAGTGTTGGTCCTATAGTCCTCCTCTTTCCTTTGTTTAGATGTCTGTCTGCCTCACACAAATGTTCTGGACTGATACCCCGTCCAAATGCTCTTCCATTCGCTGCAGATGCCCCCAAGCCTCCCACAGAGGAAACCTATCTCAGGTTTGATGAATACGGGAGCACAGGGCGGCCCAGAAGATCAGCTGGAAAGTCACAGAAGGGCCTAAATGTGGAGACCCTCGTGGTAGCAGACAAGAAAATGGTGGATAAGCACGGCAAGGCCAATGTCACCACCTACATCCTCACGGTCATGAACATGGTAAGGGAAGCTGTGGGGCTCCCGCCCTCCCAACTGTCCAGAACCGCTGGACAGCAGAGAAAGAGAATTCCCCATGTGGGCTCAATAGCAGATGTAGCCATCTGATTTTATTGGAAAAAAATTTGAGTTTTGAGGAAATTGGCTTCATTGTACATGCATTTGGTAAAAGTAAAGCCTTTATACATATAAATATTTTTCATTGGCTTTTGCCCTCCCCAGTTTTGGCAATTTTCAGATTTGTTTATTTCTGACTTCAATTGTTCCAACAGGTGTCCAGCCTGTTTAAAGATGGGACCATTGGAAGTGATATAAATGTTGTGGTGGTGAGCCTCATTCTTCTGGAACAAGAACCTGTGAGTGGCAAACGCCATTTATTTCTTTATTCGGGATACACTTTTTAAACACCGAGCATGTGCCGGTCATGTACTTACTGGTCATGAGAAAATCACATCCAAAAATACGCTGACCTTACCCTCAAGAAAGTGCAATCTGATAGGGTTGTGTATTCAAATAACTAAAACATCACAAAATAATTATTTATATGTAAATATATAATATATGCATGTATATAGTTACACATAAATTATTAATTATTAGAATGTTAATTATAATATTGATATATTATAAATTATTAAATATGCATGAATGCTATAAATGCAAATGTAAAATATAACTCATATATAACAATATAAATAGACTTCATGAGGAAGGAGCATTTGGTAATAAATATAAGGGTTAATTGGATTTTACAAGTTGGATATGCCGAGTAATAGCAGGTATATGCAAAAGGATGCTTTAAAAATATACTGAAAAAAAGTCCTCCGAAAATCTCTGTAGTAAACCGACTGTGTGCAGCATCAGAGTGGGCACTCCAGGGATAAACAAGGAATGTTGAACTGCCCCGAACTGATCACAGTGAGGGGCAAGACAAAGGCAGGGGGTGAATTATAAAATCAGCCCATATAATAAAGTGCTAAATGGCAGACACTCACTGCTTTGCAGTATTTCATGTTAAAACTGTTTTTTTCCGAGGTGGAGACTGACAATTCACAGACTGTTGTTCAAGTCCCCGGCAGCCTTTCATCTACATCGATAGCCCCAGTAACGAATGTATAAAGCAGGGAGTCAGAGACAAGACAAAAGTCTGTCTCACTGCCCAGGTGTGCAGAGCTGCAGAGGTTCACAATTTGCCAAATGGTTCTTGGAATTTCCGAAAGGCAGAAAGGGTGTGTGCTGTCTGGGAGGCACCTTCGTCTTTGACCTCCGACTTACACTTCGCTCAAGGACACGGGAGCCAGCAGCAGCCTCATTCACTCTGACTGGAGAGCCGCTCCCAAAACCCTGAACTTGACCCTAGTCAATGATTTTAAGCAAACGTTTTGACAAATAATTATTTTAAGGGTAGACTCTACCTTTCCCTTTAGAATCTTGTAACTCTTTGTTTCTTCATCCATTCAGGGAGCTTTCATTTGATTGGTTGGTTGATTGATCATAACCTGCGATATACCAAGCCCTTTGCTGGAAATTGTGAGAGAGCGGTAACTAAGCTATACTCATGACCTTCTCAGGCTCTATTGAAGAGGCTTTGGACTTTATCACCATTAATTTATAATTATGTTCTAAAAGTCATAATACTTTTGTAAAGGTGTTACTAGCAAGACATGAACAAAGATGTACCTAGCCAGTCGGGTTATTGGTTATAGAATTATAATTGGTCATCAACTACACTACTGAACCTCTGTAGTTACTTTACACATCGTGAGCATTTACCCAAAATAGTTTTTAGTTTTTTTTCTTTCTTTTATTTTTTTTTTACCAATTGTCATCAACCTTAGCTCGAGTTTTTTCCTCTCCCTAGAAACATGCTGTTTCTGTGTTTGCCTGTAGAAATGGAATGACTCAACGTTCTCATCTCTGTGACAGATTCACACTCTGATTTGTGTGGGTTTCCCATAGGGAGGCTTGTCGATCAACCATCACGCAGACCAGTCTTTGAATAGCTTTTGTCAGTGGCAGTCTGCTCTCATCGGGAAGAACGGCAAGAGGCATGACCATGCCATCTTACTCACAGGATTTGATATTTGTTCCTGGAAGAATGAACCGTGTGACACTTTAGGTATGGTATGAGCAGATGCTTTACACACACCCCTGTTAGCTGACAATGCAGTATGGCATCTTTCTATTGGGTGGGTGGCTCTTATGATCATTGATAAGGAGACCTAATATTTAAATTGTGAAATATCCTCGCTGGACCCTCTGGTGAATGTTGTCCTAGCTAACTGAACTCAGCATGGAGTTTCTGTGTTTTTTTTTCATTAACTCTGTTGATGCTCATGGAGGCATGAGGTAAGTTCTTTAACTGGACGCACTGTGGTTTATTCCATTAAGCATCATGACTGCAGTGCTGGGTAGCTGAAGAGAGTTTGATTGGTCTCCATGGTGTTTAACTGTGTTCCTTGGTAGCAGCGTCTCCTTTAGAAAGTTACTTGACCTTTGAAGGACTCAGATCTTCTATATTTGTACAAGACATTGAGTAAGCACCAAATCTTTTACATCTGTAGCGTGTTTTCTCATGTATCCCACTGCACACAGTAGGAATTCAGCAAGTGTTTTAATGAATGGATGGTAGATCAGTACTGACGGTGGGGGTGGAGGTGGTGATGATGCCGCATTAGGTTCCGCAGGTGACCTCACATCTTGACTGCAAGGTGGGTGCAGTCGATTCACAAGTACGTGTTCAATACTCACGGGCTGTGAGGACTCGGACATGGGGGAAAGGCATTTGCCACTGTCATGTCATTCAAGATGCAATCCAGGACCGATTTTATAACTGCTCTCGAGAGGAAGCAGTTTTTGGAAACAGGAATATTTATCACATTTATAGTGAACAGCAGAAAAATGAATTTGATCTATTCACATTATTTAGGCACTTTCATGTTATGTACTTTAGAAACAGACCAGAATGTGTGTTTTCTTAGAAAATAAACCTCGAGCCTTGATGCTAATACTACTGTTAAATGGACATTTTGCAGTGGGTCAGCTATCCTTGCTGCAGCTTCTCTGACCCAAGTAGTGAATTTAGATAAGGCAAATAAATGTTCAGTGACACGCTATCCTATGTATAAAATGAGAATTATGATATTCAGACCGACTTAACAGGGTTGTGAGGAGGACCAATTGATGACATTATCTTAAGAAAAAAGAAAATATCAAATTCTGCATTTATCTGTTTGGACAGGTGAGTGTTTTCCTGCCCCACCCCCACCCCACCCCCAAATAAATCCATGAATGCATTAAACTAAAACTGGACAGAACATTTGGAGGAAATAAGAAATGATGAGGTGCCTGTGTGTGTTCCCTGTGGACTAATGTTTGAAACTGGTATTTCAACAGGGTTCGCCCCCATCAGCGGAATGTGCAGTAAGTACCGAAGTTGCACCATCAACGAGGACACGGGGCTTGGCCTGGCCTTCACCATCGCTCACGAGTCAGGGCACAAGTAAGTGACTTTATATGAAAGCTGGTTGGGTGATGCATTGGCATTGATCTGAGTGGAATAATTAGGGTAGATCTTGTGTAAATCTTAAAATAGCGCCTGATGATAAGAAGGGCTCCGTGAAGGCCAATGTTGACGTTGCTCTTTTTGAACAGCCTTTGTTTAGTGGCCCCACAGTACTGCGTTGCGCGTGAGTGGACTGCGGGTTATCTAATGGCTCCTCTAGCCAGTTAGGCATTTGTTTGTTTTCTTCCATGTTCTGCCGGAGATACCTATGGTTTATTACGCAAAGGCAATAGTCATGGGGACATGTAAATTCCCAGAATATAATGGCATGCTAATTGTTTAAAACTTTTGGTGCATATTCTAGATATTCTTTTAGTTGGCATCATTGCATGTACTTAATATTTTTAACTGCTATCAGCAGTAGACCTTTCTTTTGTGAGAATATACTTAGAAATGAGGTATCAGAAACCCAAGAGAAATGAAATGAACTCATTTTAGGAGGCATATCATCTGGAGTGGATACCATTCTATGGCGAATTTTCAAACACTATTTGAACAGCAGCATCTACATTGGTATACGCATACTACTTCACAAAATGACTAGTTCAAAGGCAAGCTCTCTGGATGTACGAGTTTAGGATTGTTTCTGTGTATGCCTCGTATTCAGCATTTATATTGAATGCTCACTTTCAGAGCATCCAGTTAATTTCTGACTTAAAAATAAAAGCAAATGCCATCTATTCCACATCTATAATTCATGTTTGATATTTTGGTGTTCGTGTCTTATGAGCTAAATGTATTATCTCTAGGAAATTTGAATCTTGACCATTACTGTTAGATAACAGTTTCCTAGAGTTTTATGTTATACAAACTGCTTTCTTAGAAAGATGTGAATGAACCAATTTTCCTGTGGATGATGGTGGTTCGGAAATAGCCGTTAGGCACAAGACCCTTTGTGTAGAGCAGGAAATAAAATGATCTTTGAATGTCAAACATATGTGTCAATTTGTTTTGAATGAACAGGTCCAAATGAACAGGTCTCTCACCTTTCAAATTACTAGCCATTAAAAAATTTAGTCATCCTTGGTTATGAGTTAAAATTAACCAAAATTAAAACCCGACATTTTAGTAAGGAAAAACAAAAACGTTCTCCAGATGGGGGTGAGGAGAGAATGGTCACAGCTAGAAGCAAGAACAGATGTAAAAATAAAACATATGTACTCACATTCTAATAGACGTGAATTTTAAAACACATTTCATGAGATTTTGATACGGTTTTTGACATGTGCTACAGAAAATTGGTATTTTCTAAAATGCTGCTGAATCGAAATAAATTAGAAATTTTAACATTTTTAAGTTCAAAATTCAGTTTAAACTTGGTTTTCTTATGTCCCTAAAACTCCAGTGAAATGCTAATTTAATGATCATTTCCTCAGTTCTTACTTTTTCCTCTGGTACTTCATATAGAAATTTCCTTCTGCTTTTGACTTTCACCAATATATTTAGGAGAGGTGTCTTCCAGACCAACCCCCTTAGTTTCCTGGTTCAGTATAGAGAAGAATTGAACACGGCGAAGCTGAGGAGGAGAAAATGCTTTCCCTGACTATATGTTGAATTTAATAAATACTTACTTACGAATTTGTCACCTCTAACCAGCCAGGGCATTTGCTGATAAGATCATGGTCTGCTTGATAGAGAAGAAGTGCTAGAAAAATGGCTAGTTTCAGACATGAGTCATGACAGAATCTTATTTATGCTTATTAGTTTATATTATATTATTTGGTATAGGCTTCCTTCAAAGGATAACTATTAATAAGAATATATCAGAATAACATATTTCTTTCCACAGGAATCATATCTGCCTCATGAAGATATGTTCTTCAGAGGCAAATTATGCTCCTTTAAATAATTAGGTTAAGAACCATCTAAATTAATGGTAAAATTGATATGTGTCCATCCTCTGCCTCCCTAGAACCACTAAAGGGTTTTCTGTGCACTGAATTTTTTGGAGATGACAGAAGGCAGTTATTCTCCTACCCTCTACAACTTTAATATGGCTGAAGTTTGCTGTCTTTATGATGCATGTATCACATATGGGTACATACATTACTGTCATATTTATTCTACCTGTCAGGAGATTTGGGAACAATTTAGGTGTAATGCACATGATCCCTAGGGAGTAAACCACCTAAAGTTATTTTCACACTGCAGTCACCAGAACCTTCTGTGGTAAAATGGGGCTAATCAAAGTTTTCTCATAAAATGCATTCAAAAGAAGTCCTTTGTATGTTGGGCTCAACCACTAATTTTTAAAGATGTTTACAATTTAAGGGAGTTTGGTTATGGTAGAGTTTGTGATTTCAGTTGAACAACAGCCCATCCTTAGAAGTTTGTATGTCACACTTGCTTTAAAAATGAACAGTTCTATAAGCAACTTACAATCAGCTTCTCTCTGTACCGCCTGCTCCTCACTCTGAGCTTCCTTACCACAGTGCCACACTGGGGGCAAGGACGAAGGGTCGCCATTGGAAATAAAAGAATTTGACTTTCTCACCACTTCAGCTTAGCTTAAAAATCTGGACCCAAACCACCTCATTCTTAAAATACATGGCAGGTATACCATTCTTTGATTGTTCTGGCCGAGAAATACTCTAACAAAGGACTCGGCATCCTTTGAAATCTTCCCCACGAATTTCACAACGCCTCGTGTGGCAGTTCGTCTTGTCCTTCCCTTTCCCTTCACCCTTGAGGGCCCTGCCTCTCCCTTGGGCTTGCTGGTTCTCCGCGCACCGTTTTCCTCCTCCGGTTATAATCGGGGGAACAGGGTGTTCACAGAGGCTTTGTTGTCACGGTTGTTGCTGTGCCTCAGCTTCGGCATGATTCACGATGGAGAAGGCAACCCCTGCAGGAAGGCCGAGGGCAACATCATGTCTCCCACGCTGACTGGAAACAACGGGGTGTTTTCGTGGTCTTCATGCAGCCGGCAGTACCTGAAGAAATTCCTCAGGTAAGACAGGCCGAGGCCAGGGCTGCTCCCGGGTTTGGGGCGTGCCAGTTCCATAGCTGCGAAAACGAGTTCGTGGGGGGCATGGCCTATCACCGTCCAGTGAACAGCAAGGCTGAGGAACTCCGAGGGTGATGGTGATGATGGTATGGTCATTGTTGGAAAAACAGATTAAAAGCCTGATACTGTGCTGCCTCCTCACCACATGGTGCCTCATTCAATCGTCACAGCAACCCTACCACCTCCTCATCCTAGAGTTGAGGAGATGGAGTCTGGTGAGGATAATTGTGCGGCTTAAGGCCCTGCAGCTGGTAAGTTGCAGACAGAAGATTCACACTTAGGTCTGTTACGACCTCAAGATTTGTGCTTATCCTCTTTCTCCTCTATGACCTCCAGAGATTGCTGGATGTAAATCGTTCTATATTATTACTAGCTATTGTTGTTAATCTCTTACTGTGTCTAATTTATAAGCTTTGTCATAGGTATGGATGGGTAGGGAAAAGCATAGTATCTATATGCAAGGTTCAGCATTGTCCGTGGTTTCAGGCATCCACGGGGGGTCCTGGAACATCTCTCTCACAGATAAGGGGGGCACTACTGTACTTTTTTTTTTTTTACCTGTACAACTGCATATTATTTGCAAGTGCTTACAGAATTAGCAATGTGCACAGCACAAGCAAAGCTGGTTAAATGTTGAGCTGCCTAACAAATGACACCCCAAAAGATAGTGAAAACCTAACAAAACTTTTGCCAACAGTAAGCTTTGTCACGTAGATTTTTTTAGTTTTAAATCTATGATTTGGGGCCTGAAACGATCTTTTCTATCTCCTGTGGGAATAAATATTATACATAAACCCAGGTCAACTCAGTATGCAGAGTGGGGCAGGAGTGGGTTTACAGTTGTTCATGTGGAAAGTAATGCAATAATTAATAAACAAATTTATTAATAATACAAGACCAAATTCTGTTTCACATCCTCACAAGGACTTTGTGAAGCTACTTTTGACCCACCCTGCAGACTGAATTTCCATCGTTTTTGTGATGTAGTTGAACGCTTTGGCCGATAATGGCAGCAGCGGCGGCTCACCCGGAATGCTTGCTGTGCTGTGTCAGCCACCTTCCTTTCTCTTACTATCTGTGTGACGACCTTCATGGCCGTCGTGGTCAGACACGAGATGTCTAGGAATTGCATGGTTGACTAGGACCCCGTATGTCTGGCTCCAAAGTCACACGTAACCACCGTGACGTTTTTAACCCCTCACGGACATTATGGTTCAACTAAGCCAATGGAGATAAGGCACTTTATGGGAATACCACTTCCATCAAGACTGATTTTTTTAAGACTGCTTTTCTTTTTCTTTTTTTTTGTCAGCACGTCCTTCAGGGAAATCGTTCTGCCCTATGCCCCCATGTGTTTTTTTTCTCCTGATTTCTTTCAAAAACTTGATTCTTTTTTTTTTTTTTACTTGTAAAAGTCATTTGAAGTAAAGTGTCTTTGACTACTATCCCATTATCTGTAAAAAAAAAAAAAAAAAAACATATAGCATGATTTTCAACTCCATGAAGATAGACACTCTCTCCCTGTCTGATTCATTCTGTGCCTTTAGTGATCAGCGTAATACTGTCCACAGAGTGGGCACTCAATAATATTTGTTGGATATTATTGAACAAGATGGTTGGGGAACTTTTCAAGTGTGTTGCTCTTTCCCATCTCTTAGCCGGACAAGCCAGGTCCCTTGGCAGGCTCTAACTTCGGTACCACGTGAAACCCCTTAGGGATGTATCAATTTCACCTTCTTAGGACAAAACTCACTATTTGGAATAAACATACATTTTCATTTTAAGCATGTATCTATTTCTCTAGCCATGTCATGTTTTTCTATACATGAATGCATTTAGAGGTGTATTATTTTAAGTGGCAGATTGCAGATAAGATAATTAATAAGGATGTGTTGTCACCGCAGTACACCGCAGGCTGGGTGTCTGGTGGATGAGCCCAAGCAAACAGGACAGTATAAATATCCGGACAAACTACCAGGACAGATTTATGATGCTGACACACAGTGCAAGTGGCAATTTGGAGCAAAAGCCAAGTTATGCAGCCTTGGTTTTGTGAAGGTATGTTTGCTTGCGATGCGAAACTCACATTAAGATCCTGCAATGTGTCTGTATACCTAACCGAAGTATAAACATTTAGTTTGCTAAGGCCAAGGGTTAGAGTCTGGGTTATCTCAAAAATGTCAGTTGTTTGGCATGATAATTAAGTAGCAATTTTACCATCAGTGAATTACCCAGTCTTATCCCCCTAGACCATGCCTGGTTTTAGTACATCTGACTTGCATCCTTGAAAGAACATTCCTCTGCTGTAGACGAAGATTTTTGTCACAAGTAGTAAATCTGCGTTCAATAGCTTTACCTCCTGCTCATCTCTGTTTTTTGCATCATTGTGTTCATGTTCTCTTTTAATGTGATATTTTTGAAATAATCACCCCCCCAAAAAAATACATATAGGTGCCTTTTACATGATACAAAAATACTTTACTTTATGGCAGCCAACTTTTTTTGATATGTAAAATTCAATGTGTATCTTGGACAATCTTAAGATATTTGTTGAGTCTTTCTTTCAGTATTGTGAGAAGGATAGATGGGAAAAGGCAAAAGCTGAGGGAGTAGGGATGGGAGAAACACTGTTCCAGCTAGTCAAAACCGCATCCCTAACAATCTCAACCTCACTGAGAACGCAAATGCCCTTCTAAGCTGGTTTATTGCAAGTACCCAAAGAGAAACATGGAAATCCTAGGTCTGGATGCAGGGGAATTATGGACTTTTATAGCTCATTTTCCTTCCTCTGTTCTCACTATTCCTCTTTCTACTCCTTTAATTTTTTTGCCTCTTCCTCTTTCTCCACCCACCCACCATCACCATCACACCATCATCACCACCACCATCACCACCAACAGCACCACCACCCCCTCATAATTACCACCATCACTATCACCACCAGCACCACCACCACTTCATCATTACCAACACCATCACCACCACCACCACTGTCACCACCAACAGAACCACCACCAACAACACCGCTGTCACAACAGCACCACCGCCACCCCCGGTATCACCACTTCCTTACCATTTACCACCGTCACCTCAGCAGTTGCTGAGTAAGTCTCTGCTCCACATAAAGCATTCTACTTAGACTTCTTTTATTTTTCTTCAACCTCTGCAAAAACCTTTGAAGTGAGAGTTATCACCACTTTTGACCTGGAGCTCAGAGAATGTATTTAATTTGCCCAAAGTCACAAAGTTTTTAAATATGGTACCTAAACAAAATACACCAGCCGCACTGATGTTAAGCGTCCTCCTCTCTGTTAGTTAATACCAGTGTGTTTCCTAACCCTCAATCATTAACGTTAACATTCAGTCGTTAACAATTACCTTCCTTAGTTATGTTGTGTCTCTTTTTTATTATCCACTTGTTGCTTTTCTATAAAACAACTCACTTAAAAAAATATAAGTTCAGACCTAGGAAATAATAACCAGTAAATCACAGGTTTGATATGGATTACATATTTTTCTCATACAACTTAAATGTGTAACTATTAGAAAAGTTGACACATATACCTTTCGGTGTGTCCTCCATAGTACATGGGCCTGTATGATATCTATAAATTAATAATAAACATATAACTACTTCAAATTGCCCATTAAGTTGATGCATTTGGCAGAATGAAGTGGCTATTCTCTTTGTTGAAAATGGTTGCTGTATTTGTCTCCTGGTTACTTCATTCTTAAAAGATTCACTAACTTACTCATTAATCAAATATTTATAAAGCACTTACTATGCAGTAAATGCACAGTGGTAATGAGATTGATTTTCTTTAGAAATATAAAGAAAGTTTCCAGAATGACTGTCATTCCTTCAGGATCATACATTCAACAAACATTTGTGGGGTGAATGTTCTGTGTCAAACAGTGCACAGGGCTTAAACAAGCATTCTTAAAATACAGATCTTTTTTTCTAAAAATACCATATTTTGAAAGATAGAATCTCAGCATTGTGGTCTTCCCTGGGAAGCGGAGCAAAGGGAAATGGAAATTCCAGACTAAAGGACTGAATAAAATAAGGGAAGGACATGCCCTGACTGGGTGGCTTGGTTGGTCGGAGCACTGTTCCATACACCAAGAGGTTGCACGTTCAATCCCCAGCCAGGCACATACCTAGGCTGTGGGTTTGATCCCCCTGGGGGCTCACACCTATCAATGTCTCTGTCTCTGTCTCTCTTTCCCTCCCTTCCTCTCTCCCTTCCTCTCTCCCTTCCTTCTCTCTAAAATCAATCCATCAATATATCCTTGGGTGAGTATTTTTTAAATAGAAAACAATAAGGAAAGGCACAGTGATGGGAAAGCCTGGCGGGGTGGGGAGATTTGACTGAGAGAGATCATTGAAGATGACTATGAGGTAGAGAGGCAGGGTTGGTAGGTGGATCCTGAATGTGGAATATACCCCGCCCCCCGCCATCTGCTATCGATGACCTTTGTTGTTATTCCCAAGCCTACTTATAACTTGAACATGACTACATCTCTGGGGATCATAAATAGGTCCCTGCCAGGCCCTAAGTAGGAGGGGTCCTGTTCATCCTGTTGGTCTCAACAGGTTAGACCAGCTCCAGCAACCCGAGAAAAGCATAAGGTTTCTTTTTGGGGGTCTCCATTGGCCTATCATTATGTTCCCTTTCTGACCTTTTCTCCTTAACACGTATTTTTTTTTTCTCTGTACCTCCCTGAAGGGCAGTTTTACAGTGTTTAGAAGCAACAAAAAAGGGAAAAAATAAAAGATTATTTTAAAAAATTGACTTAATCTTTATTGTATTTTTTCCATTACCATTTAGTCTCCCCAGCAATCACCAGACTGTTGTCCATGCCCATGAGTCCTTTTTTCCCAACCCCTGCACCTTCCTCTTCCTCCCTACCCCCCAATAGCTGTCATCCTGCTCTCTGTCAAAGTGCCCTCTCAAACCAGCAAGTGCAGTGTATCAGCATCACCTAGAACTCGGTAGAAATGCAAATGCTCAGGTCTCCTCCCCGGCCTAGAGAATAAGAACCTTTGCATGTGGGGCCTGCCAATCTGTGCTTGAATGAGGGCTCCAGGTCATCCCGATGCATGCTCAAGGTGGAGGGCTACTGCATTAGACGATCTTAAATTTGAAGCACACGCTCACATGCACGCACAAACACTCTGGCATTTGGAGTTAGACCTGAGTTCAAAACCTTATTCCATCCCTTCCTAGAACCCTGGGCAAACGACTCCACTATTCTCAGCTCTCATGTTCACATTTGTAAGGTGAGCCTAATAAATTCTTCCCTGGTCATTGTAAGGGTTAATCTTTTGGTGTAGCTTCACCACTCAATAAATAATAAGGGTTTTCTACTTGCAGCCTCCTCCGTCTCCAGTAGCATCATCACCGTCACGTCTGGCTGTCCTCTCGCAGTGGCCTCCTGTCAAAGGGGCTGGGCCTGGCTACTGTTATCACCTGTCCTGTCTTTCCTCCTCTCCCAGCCTCACAGATTGTCTCTTCAGCACGTCAGGCTGGATATCTGTTTCCTTTCACAGTGTTCGAGAAAATGAGTCAGTGTGGGTAATGGTTGCACAGTTTTGGATGGACCTAAAGGAGGGAGAACTTGCATTTGATTATTATGTACTTATTAAATGCTCACTGATGCAGGGAGTGATTCAGTGCTTTTTGCTAGAATGCCCCAAGCTGTATGGAAGGCTGACCAGTGCTTCTGTGCTGGTTATTTCACTGTTTTTAGGAATGAGCAGCCCGTACTCTGTACCTCAGTAGCCAGCACAGTTGCCGTCACACAGCAGGAGCTCGGTAAATGCTCATTTACAGCCACACCAAGAGGGTTTGAAGCAGAATGGGAATTGTGGGGAAGGTATTTGAATTCCCCTGAATATTTTCCCCTCTCATCTCAGAGAGCATTCCCTTCAAAGGAAAAGGTATGCCAAATGTAATAGGATGGGCATATATTTCTTCTTTCAAGAATTGGACATTGGGACCAAAGAATGGAGAATAAAGAGTAACTTCCTAGCCCTGGCCAGTATCGCTCATTTGGTTGGAGTATCATCCTGTAGCTGAAAGGTTGTGGGTTCGATTCCAGGTCAGGGCACATACCTAGATTGCAGGTTTGTTTGGTTCCCTGGTCTGGGTGCATAGGGGACGCAACCAATGGATGCTTCTCTCTTGCATTGATGTTTCTCTCTCTCCTTCTCTCTATCTCTAAAAGCAATGAAAAACTGTCCTTGTGTGAAGATTAGAAAAAAAAAAATAACTTCGTAGTATCTAAATCACACCTACTTTGTAATCTACTAAATTTTACTACATCACATTTCAACTTCTATTACCTTCCCCCATGGACTCGTGTTTCAACCAGGATGATGCCCTGCTCTCCTATCTGCAAGCCTTTGTGTGCGTGCTCTTCATCTAGAGAGTTGCACAGTCCCCCATGTGACAAATATCTAATCATTTTTTTACTGTTGTTAAAGATTCAGCTCAAGTGTTTCCCCCTTAAGGAGATCTAAACATTCTTTTCTCTGGGCTCCATCTCCACCCTGCATGTCACCATCAAAACCTTGCGACACTGTATCACAACTGTCCGTGAAGATCTCTTGCCCCAGTGGGTGGACAGTATCTGCAGCACCCAGCATGCACCTGACATCTCAGCAAATACTCAGTAGTTAGTTACTGGATTTTCAGTAATAACTGAAGAAAACATTTTTTAGTGCTGCTGTTTTCATGAAGTGGAGGATTTGGCCTCTGTCCCCTTCTCATCTCTCCTCAAGGAGATGGGCGTGCCTTCTCTGGGAGAAAGGGAGGAGTCAAAGGTGAATCAGTGATTTATTGATCGAGATTCTAGCAGTATGGAGGAGTCCCAAAGTGAGCCGGGGAAGGCTGGACATGGAAGAAGTTTGAGGGGAGAGGCGGACGGAGAATTTTGTTTTGGATGTGTTAATTTTGAGATGCTTTATAAAATTTGATTTGCAAGGCCATTACCATTTTCAGCATGTCAGGTTTTACTTAAAGGGACATCTGTCCTTTGGAATAGAACTGGAGAACACAGCCAAGGATTGCCAGGAGAGAATAATGTACGGTATTGAGGCTCTTCTCAAAAATCACATCCAGGCAACAGGAGACCCTGAAGTCTCTGTGGGTCTTTCTTTTGCCCTTAAATTTATGACTTAAGTCTAGGGAATTATAGATACAGAAAAATTAGTTGAATATGCTGTGGAAGAAAAAAAAGGAAGAACCAGCAAAACAGTGCAGACTCTCATTTCTGCTTACTTTGAAAGAGAGCACATAGTTGGCTATAATTACGTTGACTTATGTGCTTCACGGCAAAAGAAAGAACATGTCCGTCCAGCCTGCCTTATTTCACTCTGGAGTCCCTGTGTTTCGTGTTTTGCTTTAGTTTCCTGGTCTTGTCCAGCTGCTCCTCTCCCTTAGCCCGTGGCTGGGCACTGACTGCGGAGCCAGGGCCTCTCTGCTCCGCTCTGCCCTGCAGTCAGTCACTCTGGTGGCCGCCAGATAGGCGAGGGGTGTGAGTTAGGGCTTTCTTCTGGCTGTAAGAAGGAAAACAATTTAATTCTAAAAGCCTTTCTCACCGTGGCTTTCATTGTTTCAACGGCTACATCCACGCTTCCGTGTTGATGGGGACTGTTCTTTTCCCCATGGGCTTGTCCCCCTCGGACCCAGGGTGGCACCGTAGGGTGGCGCGCGGAGACGAGGACCTGAGGCACGGTGTTCGCGGCTGCCGTGTGCGTTTCGCTAATGCCAGTGGCAGGTCCACTTCCATGGGAAACATTTACATACATGTCCTTTGAGCTGTTTGGAGCTTCAGAAATGGTGTGCATGGTGCAAGCAGTGTCCTGAATATGCTTCCAGCTTCTTCGAGGTGGGTGCCAGGATGTTATGCTCCACAAGAGCAGGCTCGCTGCACCTGTCTCTGGTTTCCCTGTGTTTTCTTTTCTCAGTCCTGTGGGAAACTCTTGGTGAAATATTCCTAAGCATGTTCTTGCCATATTTGCTAACCATGAAATCTATATTAGCTGAACTGCTTGGGGAATTGGGTGCCTACTTAATTGAATTTTCAGGGTTACATAAAAGTTTCAGTGACCATAAAAATAATTTTTTTCCTCTTTGGTTGTTAATATATATCCCAAAATGCATGCGTCTACACTTCTACCACAGTAAATAGAATGTAGCAAACAAAATGGAGTCACTTTGACATTTCATGGTTTTTGATATTCCATTAACAACATCATTCTGAAGAGCAGCTTCAGCTTTTTGAGCTAGAAGGAATCTGGTTCAGTTCCCTTACTTTGTAGATCGGCGACTGAGGCCTGGAGAATTGAGTGCTTTCTACCCTGTGTTGATGGCAAATCCAGGCCCAGAGCAGTGATCAAGGATCTGCACTCTGGAATCAGGCCATTGGAGTCTGGCTTTGCTGCTTACCAGCTGTGTGACTTCACTGCATTGAATGGGTCAATAGCTTCCTCAGTGTCCTCATCCAAGTGAGTTTTCACGAGGAACTGGTTTAGTGTCCAGCACTAAATGGTGTCAGTAATGGTATTAGTTTCCTGTGGCTGCTGTGATAAATCTCCACGATCTTAGTGGGTTAAAACTACACACATTTGCTTTTTTGGAGCTCTGGAGGCAGACAGCTGACCTGACATGAGTCTCACAGGGCTCAGATCAGGTGCTGGCAGGGTTGTGCTCCTTCTGGAGGCTCTAGAAGAGAAGCCATTTTCTTGCCTTTCTGAGCTTCCAGAGGCCTCCTGAATTCCTTGGTGCATGGACTCTTCCTCCATCTTCAAAGGCAGCAACATCCCCAAGTCTTCCTCATGCTGTCATCTCCCTGGTTCGCTTCTGTCTTCCTGGTCCCCATTTAAGGACCCTTGCGATTACCTTGGGCCCTTCTGGGAAATTTAAGATAGTCTGTCCATCTCAAGGTGAACTGATTAGCAATCTTAATTGTTGTTGTTTTTTTTTAAGATTTTATTTGTTTATCTTCAGAGAGAGGGGAAAGGAGGGAGAAAGAGAGGGAGAGGAACATCAATGCGTGGTTGCCTCTCATGTGCGCCCCACTGGAGACCCAGCCTATAACCCAGGCCTGAGCCCTGACTGGGAAACGAACCAGCGACCCTTTGGTTCGCAGGCTGGCACTCCATCCACTGAGTCACACCAGGCAGGGTGGCAACCGTAATTCTATCTGTAATGTTAATTCTTTGCTGTATAACCTCACATATTCAGTTTCTAGGGATTAGGACTGTGTGGTCATGGTGGGGTGGCTGCATTATTCCTTCTACTACAGTCTAGCATGAAAGCGTATTTAGTAGGTCTAGTGTGAGAATTGTCTCAATGGTTGAAAATTAATAAAAGATAAAGAAGGCAATGACAGTGATTATTTACATCATTTATCCTTGAGAGCAAGCCTGTAGGTGCAAGTGCTAATTCGATCACTATTTCACAGAGGAAGAAACTGCAAGACAAGGCTTCTATGACGTGTCCTTAGGGCATGCGACCCGGAATTCCAGGACGAGGATTTGAATCAGGCTTTACCTCAGTCTTGGCATGTTCTCCTTTGCTGGTTGCTATATTGTTGCTGTTTTTATTGTTATTAGAAACCAGATCTCTTAGTTTCAAGACAAATGGTCTCTCATTTAACTCTTATTACCTTCCAGTCATTCCTAAACATCCATGAACATGTGGGTAGAGTAAAAACTTCATTGGTTAGAACATACTGCTGGTTACCTGCTTACTACCAACTTCACCTGTCTCTGCTTTCTGGATACTGTCTCCTTCTGGCCACCTCAAAATGTATGATGTATAAAAAGCTTTGGGTATTTTTGTTCTTATTAGCCTTATGAGTTCCTTCTTTCCTTTCAGGACATCTGCAAGTCCCTTTGGTGCCATCGAGTGGGCCACAGGTGTGAGACCAAGTTTATGCCTGCAGCGGAAGGGACCGTTTGTGGCTTGAGTATGGTAAACTGCATACTTGGTAGTTTTTTAGTTCTAGAAACTTGATGGAGCTTAGAACCTAAACCCTGGTGCCGTGAACTCAGAATGGAATGCCCTAGCTGTGTACGCTTTGTGACTTCTCTTTAAATTAACCAGCATTATCCAGCAGCTTTACTAAATCTCAGTGCTAACGTAACCTAGTTGACTCAATTCTTTACGAAGATTTTTTTTTTTTTTTACTTTTTGCCTTTATTTTCCATTTTTAGATGGAGATTTGGGTCAAAATATTTCTCTTCCAATAAGCTCATAGGTTTCATTGTCTACTTTTCATGTTTTAAACTGGATTCAGCATAGAAAGGCCCCAGGGAGCAGATGGCCCTTGAGTAGCAAAGAAAAGACTGTCCCTCCATACAAGGCCCCTACTCATGACCCCCAGGACCCACCGTGGAGCCTGTGGCATGCCCAGGAGAGTCCCATCATGTGTAGTGACCTGTGTGGAAGGGTAAGCTGTGTCTCCACAGTGTATCTGCCTGCTAGCCAGCGTCTTCCACCTGTGAACCACTCCCATTAGGGAAGGTTATGGGAGATTTTTGTGTTTTGCATGAAGAATTCTCACATACTAGTTTCTATTTTTCTTTCCCTTTCCCAGTAGCATCTGGAGGGAAAGGTGCAATTGAAGTACAGCAAATGATCCAGATTGAGGTGTTCCTTTGAAAGACCAAGATAGGGGAGCGATGAATGATGAAAGAGCATATGATATCGCAGGATTTCTTTATCTCTGCCTCCGGCTCTCTCGAGGGCAGCACAAGCCTGCACAGAAGAATTGGTTGTTGAAAGCGAATTTGATTCCACAGTAGTGTCTTGACTACTACATATCAGAGAGAGAAAGCTCTGGGGGCACCCAGACCAATAAAACTTAGTTTTATCTCTTCAAGAACTCACAATCTAGTGAGCAAACCTGTGCAGAAGCCAGTAACTCGAACTTTCTTTATAAACATACCTTCTTTAAGCACAAAATTGCTGTTCAGGCCCAAATGAATGAGAAGTGAGTCTTACTCAGGATCAGGCATGCATTCAGAAGGCACTGCAATGAGTGGGCACACCGAGGCAGACGTTGGAATTTGAACTGGAGTTCTTCAGTTGAATAAGAGACTTTCAGTGACAAGTAACAACAGAGGCAAGGAGAGAACACACACAGTTAAACGTGCCAAGAAATGCTTTCTGAGATTTGTTAAGTCATTTATTCAGCATCTCTTACAAGATTTGTAATTTTGAACTCTAAAGAAAATAAACATTTAAAAATTGAGGCGTTAACACACAAGTTTTAATTAGATGCATCTGTCTTAGGAAACCCCAGTAAGGACTCTCACGGGAAGCCTGCATCGAGTGCTTTAGCCGCGATGACGCAAGGCAATGAGTTAACTGCGTGACTGAAAGTACAGCTACTGCTCAGGTCATTTATATTTTTAAAGCATCAAAATTGAGAACTTGAAACTCGTCATAGGTATTTTTGTCATTAAGAAAACAACAGCATTAAACATAAGAGGGATGTACAAGAAAAGACTGATATAATAAATGAGGACAATAAGTGCACCCTAGCATAGATCTCAGGTTTATTACATGAACACCCCCGCGATCTAGTTTCCGGGGGATAGAGTGCCCCTGGATTAGACTCCGGCTAGCATGACACGAGACAAACCATGCCAGCAGTTAGGACGCAGGTGTCCTAATACTGCTGTCCACACCCCACTGTTTTTAGAAGACCAGACTATGGATGTACCAAGGTCTGTCTAGAAAATGTCCAGCTGTGTACTGGGAAAAATGGAGATACTTATCAAAGAAGATACAAGATACAAGAAACATTGTACACAGGACAATGATACCTCAGTCCCCTCTGATCTAGGCACCTTGGGATGTCACACAGTTCTCCCAATCACCATCAGCTGCCCTGTTGTACTTTCCTGAATCTCATTGACAGTCTGAAATCTCTTCCCTTTCAAAGGAGATTTTAATTTTGGGAAAAGCCAGAAAGAAGTTGGAGGATGCTAAATCTGGGCTGTAGAGGGACTAAGTCACTTGGGTGATTTGATGTTTTGCCATAAAACTCTGCGCAAGATGTGATGCATGAGTGGGCACATTGTCCTGATGAAACTGCCAATCACCGGTTTCCCATAGCTGTGGCCTTCTGAATCATCCCAATAGTTTCTGCAGAAGAATGTTCAAGCGTAGCACAAAATTTGATGAAGATTTGTTGCTCTACTTGCTCAGGCATTTTGAATGCAGTGGCTACACAGTACACATGCTCACTCAGTGGCATCTGCCTTCCCCACTGACTAGTACAGGGAAGTTGTCATCATCTACATATGCACATTCCAGTCCACTCTCCTTGGCTGCCAGGTTATGACCATGTCACGCAAACCATTCTTGTTATATTAACAACGGCTGGACTTTTTCCGGACAGACCTCGGATACAGTGGGAGAAAGCCCTCAACTGTCAAGCTACCCTCAATAGAAAGCATTTGAAAAATTTCACCCATCATCACTCCAGTGAAATTATTCCTCATTCACACAGATGGTTCTCAGAGTCTCCCTTCATTGGGGGATATAACTGGCTGCGTATTGGACTGCAAACTCCAGGAGATCAGGCCATGTCTTACTCAGGCTTTATTCTGAGGGTCTTGCAAAGTAGCAGCTACTCCATGTGTTGTTTATCTCTCTATACCTGGGACCCAGCTGAATCCTTCCCCCATCTTTCTCCAGTCCCTCCCTGGTGCTTCAGGGATAGTTGTACCATGAACACTCAGTACGTGTGCGAGGCTGTGAAAGCCACACCCTTTCATCTAGGTTATGTGTGCAAGGAAAGAAAGCCTTACGCTTGCTCTCTATCATAAAAGACATTTGCCCAAGCCATGACTGTTCGATCTGAAATTAGAAGCAGTGCTAGGAATATGTCTGTGCAGAGAGAAAAAGTTACCTGTGTGTCTATTTTATATTGGATTGGCCGAAAAGTTAATTTGGGTTTTCCATAAGATGGCTCTAGCACAGCTTAGTTGTCTTTAATTTCACTTGAAACAATTTTGTTAGATTGTGTTGTGAAAGCTGTCATGTCAGCTTGCATTAAAAAAACCTCATCAAAGTGGCTGAATTTTTGAGTAGCCATCTTAATATTAAAATACACAATATTTGTGGCATATTATGCTTTATTATTTCAAGGGAAAAACACAACTAAAACACACACAAAAAGATTTGTGCAGTGTACAGAGAAGGTGCTGTGACTGATCGAGCATGTTAAAAGTGGTTTGCAAAGTTTCATGCTGGAAACTTCTCGCTGGACAATGCTCGACGGTCTGGTAGGCCATTTGAAGTTTGTCGTGATCAAATCAGGACATTAATTGAGAATAACCAATGTTATACCATGTGGGGAGATGGCTGGAGTACTCAAAATACCCAAATCAATAAAGTTATTGATGAAAATGAACAATGTGGTTTTTATTTTACAGGAAAAACCATCCAGACTTTTTGGCCAACCCAATATTTGTATATTCTGTGTAAAATTTTATATCTACATGTGGCCTATGTGTGCATGGGTATGTGTTCCTATATATTCCTGATTCCTATACAAACTGAAAAACCCAGAGGAGACTGTCAGTACTAAGATGAATAGTGGAATTAAATAAAGTCAAAATAACTGAGGAGTTGGAACAGATCTAAAAACCACATTTCTAAAAAAAAAAAAAAAAAAAAAGAAAGAAAGAAATTAGGTCAGAGCTCAGATACCTTGGTGGGTGATTTGCCTCTGAGGGGAAAAGTCTGTGTGTCCTGTTCAGGAGTTTTGACTGCTGAGTTGAAATCCAGCCTCTGCTAGTTGTGTAGCTACTTGGGTAGAAGTGTGACCCTGAACCAGTCAGTTTCTCTTTGCTAGATTTCTCTCCGCCAGAAAATAGTTATTAACCGCTATGCGCTTCGTGAGGATTGCATTAGATACTGCACGGGAAGTGTCCTTCCTTCCCCTGCCTGCACCGGTTGGGCACGCACAAACAGCTTCGTAAACTGGAGCTGCGGTGGTGGTCGTTGGCTATTGTTGTCATTTTGTCTCAGTCACTGAGCCCTGTCCAGGAGGATCCGAGGACCCCAGGTAAGGAAGAGTCAGATTTTTGTCTACTTACGGTAGACAAAATCTTCAAATGACCCATTGCTCCCCCAACCACTCAAAGTCCTCAACCATGTGATTTCGTGCAAGCTCTGAAATGGCAGTTAATCCAAGGGAGAGAAAAATTATAAACAGAAGAATTCATCAGTTTAATGGCAAGAATGTGAAGACAGGAAGTAATATGCTGACCTAGACAAAGTGCACTAGTAACAAGATAAACAGCCACAAGCCAAACATCTCATGGGAGAAAAGTGAAGGTGTGAAAGTCAAATCTCCCTGTGATTCTGTGCCTGATGCCCTCTCCTTGGCGGAACCCAGTGCAGTCCACACTCCAACCCTTTGGGTCTGACCGCAGAGCCCTTCCGAGAAGGATGAAGTTCTGTGAAGTTGTGCAGAACCAGCCCATAAATAAGGGCACCACAGGAAAGAAGCCACTACCAGGGGCTAATGCAACCCCCAAGGACAGATACGACCCTCGAAACCTGAGATACTAAAATGAGAAGGTTAGTGTAGAAAACCATTCTCTCCCTGGCTTGAGCAGACCACTGGCAAACAGAAGACCCAAAGCTAATCTGTAAAAGACACTCAGTGTTCCACATCATCCAAGGGTCTTTAGTAGGGACCTCCTACACACACAGAAATGTGTCTAAAAGCACAGTATGTGTAGCCTGAAAGCTATTGAGTTTTATAAGAAGTGCTCTGTAGGTGGAATAAGCAAAAATGTATGCATAGTTGTCTTTGTTTTCATGATGAGACAAACATCCAGAATGAGTTCTGTTACTATCTTAAAAACTGGTTCTCTCCGAGTGCACCATCCAAATTGCTCTCTACACAGCATTGTTCTTAATTGTCCAGGGAAGCTCTGTTGTCATTTTTCTGCTCTGACTTGCTCAGCTGCTGGGTGGGATCTCGTCTGAACCTTTTGCCTCCACAGTGCACAAAGCATCTGTTGGGGACAGATGCCCCTTCTCTCTAGATGTCAGCTTTTCAAAATGCACACGGTCACTGTAGACTAAGCTGCGGTTTGTACAGCACAGACAGCCCAGGAATTCCGTCAGGGGGTCCTGCCTTCTCCCACTTGCCAACCGACTTGTTTTTCCTGCTCCCGTGCAAGTATCTGCATACCCTGCCCTTTCCCAGGTGGTTTCTGATTGCAGACATGTCCCATATTCTTTCCCCAGTGGTGTCGGCAAGGCCAGTGTGTGAAGTTCGGGGAGCACGGGCCCCGGCCTGTCCACGGCCAGTGGTCCGCCTGGTCCAAGTGGTCGGAGTGTTCCCGCACCTGTGGTGGAGGAGTCAAGTACCAAGAGAGACACTGCAACAACCCCAAGTAAGCTCCCGCAGGAAGTCAGCGTTTGTGAGGCGCTGACCTTCCGCCGGCAACATGCTGGTTAGGTTTTGGTGTTGTGGGTGGCTTTCTTGTCTCTGGTTCACAGCAGTCAACTAGGGTTTTACTGTTGCATGAGAAGGTGGGGTGCACCGGGGGCAGGGAGGCATGGTGGGCAGAAAAGGAACGCCAGCAGAGGAGTTAGTCCACGCAGGAATGTGGCGAGCCAGGGCTCCCTCATGGCAGCAGTGGTCTGAGCTGCTTTCTGAATCTGAATGAGGGCTGCAAGTCCCGCCACCAGACTGTGAGACTGTGGAGCCCAGGGGCTTGGCTAGGGGCCCTTGCGCCTCTCTCACACGGGCCAGCTGGAGAAATAGGCTGATGTCTGCCTTGCAGGAATGTCCATCAACTTGGGTTGACAGATCTGCCTGATTTTTCAAGAGAAAACAGAAATCTAAAAAAAAAGTCATGTGAAATTTCTCGATATTTAAAATATTGATGACAAATTCAATTTCCTTTAAAAAAACACTGTGAGGAATAATCAAAACATCTGTGGATTGCAACCGGCCCATGACCCCAGTGGGCACCCCCTGGTTCAGTACTGGGGGTGTGACTACAGTCTATGCTGTGGAAGAAGGGGCTTTGCTGTTACTTTAATCGGATCTGATTCCCACAGGGATCGCATGTATATTTCCTGATTGGCTTGGTTCGCAGAAAGAGCCCAGGTCTGGGAGACAGGAAGATATGATATCGCACGTTTGGCCTGCCACTTATTAACTGCGTGGCTTTGGGGGGATCACATGAATTCTGGGCTTGGGTTCATGTTCATGGAATGGAGGTGATAGTACTCAGCTCAGAAGGTTTGGAGAGGATTAAAAATCGCAGCTGCAGAATGTCCGACAGACTGAGGATCATCCAATGGCCAATCAACAAAGGTTCTGGGGTCCATGTGGTTTTTACCCTTTTACCTTAACTCTCACTAGGAACACAGGGTATCAGAGGACCAGCCCTCAGAAGCAGTGGGAGAGGCCTTCCTAAAGAAACGGGACTTTGGAGGATGGTATGGAGTGAGGAGAATGTGATGGGGCGTTGGAAAATAGTGGAGTTGATTTTACAGCATCACCTCAGGGGTGGCGCAGCACAGGAGCTAAGAACATAGACTCATCCCCTTAACCTGGGTTTGCCTCCCGACCTGCCGCTTCCCAGCTCTGGGCCATGGACCACGTACTCTGCTGCTCTGGATTCCTCATTTGTAAAAATGGCATAAAGATACCACCTCCGCCAACTGAGTCAATAGTTGCAAAGTGCTTTTATAAGTGCCTGGCAGGTTGCAAACATTGCATAAATGTGTGATAGATTGAGAAGTAGAATGAATAATGAAACTCAAGCCCAAGCAAATTTTTAGAGAGACAAATGATACTTTGTGGGAATGAGCAGGCTGAACTGGATCGAAAGGCCAATTTGTTCCAAAATTCAAGGGAAGGAGGGGAGACACACTAACCATGGTTTCTTAGGTGCTCTTTGGGGTATCTCAGGCTAACGTAGGATTTCTCAACTTCGGCATTATTAATGTATTAAGCTGGAAAACTTTTTTTGGTGCCTGGGTTGGTCCTGTGTGTGGCAGAATATTTAGTAGCCTCCCTAGCCTCTCCCTGCTCCATGCCAGTGGGATGACTCTCTCTCCTCCCAGCCTCCAAGCTGTGACAACTAAAAATGTCCCCAGACGTTGCCGAACGTCCTATAGGGGGCAGAGTTCGTTCGCTGTGGAGACTGAGTACTCCAATCAGACCCCGTAACTATGCATAATGGTGTGGAGGTTTGTGATACTTGCACAATGTATGTCAGATTTTTAAAACCACCCTCCTCTACTTTGAATGTAGCCCTCGTCTTGGATGGAATTGTTAAAATTCATTATATTATGTTTCATTTTTGCAGCACGTTTCATAGATCTGGTTTTCATACATCACAACATTTTACCATCTCAGTATTTTCCCAAGAAAGAATAGATTGCCTCATTTACTAGCCCCGCTGGTAGTGTGTGTGAATGACACCCCGGAGATTTCAGTGAAACCCTCTCCCGTGTCTGCAGGGTTGAGAGCTCTCGTTGGAGGAGGGCATTGCTCATGGAAATATCATATTGTAACTTTAGACATGCCTAATAGAATTAATCACTAAAGTCGTTCCACTTGGTGCAGTTTTAATTTTAAACAAGATTAAGGCTAATCATGGTACTGTTTGCTTTGATTAAGCTTGAAGTCACAAATAAAACAAGTGAACAGCTATCCCAAGACGATTGAATAAGTTGTTCTCTGTTCTTAGTTGACTTCATTGCAGCACAGCTGTTTTTTTTTTTTTTTTCTCCCTATTTCCAGTTACTGATTTCTTTCTTCCTTCAGTTTAAACATTTGTTCTGTTCACATCACTCGGCCTAACTGTTTTTATTTTTTCATGCAAAAGCAGTGTGAGCTTTTTATTTCACACGATGATGGCTTTCCCAGAACATATTTTTGTTTCATAAAAAATGAATTATTCCTGGCTGATTCATGGCTTTATATCAAGCTTTCCAGCTTCACGAGAGTTTATAGCTTATCTGGTCCTGGAATGGCCAGTCCCAGGTACACATGGCCCTTCTTATTTTTCCCATGTCTGGGGCAGACACTTTTAACTGATGAAGCTTCATTTTCTACTGAGCCCTCAGGAACCTTCTCCAAATACTTTCCAGGTATTTGCTCCCAATCAGGTTAGAACAGATACATAAGTTGCAAGCTGTTGTCTAATCCAGTTACTTTACAAGTGGGTGACCGGGCGGCAGAGGGTCCCTTGTGCGGCGGCAGTCCTCTCCCAGGTCACCAAGCTGGTGGTGTTCGACTGAGACCAAGGGCCCGCCGTCTTAATCCTCTGATACTTTTCCTGGTTCCCTTACTATTAAATGGTTACACTTCAGAGAGCCTAGTCAAATTCCTATAAACTCTGTTTAATAAGAGCACAGTGAAATTAAAATTGCAAAAATGAAACACATTAAGGAATTCTAGAACTTCCCTAAGATGCGAGTCCATTTGAGAAAGAATAATATGCCACTAGAATCAGAATAATAATTGATTCAGATCTCTGGCTCTTTTCCCAACCGGTAATTCCCAGGCTCAGCTGATTGTCAGAATCCCCACGTGCACTTTAAAAACCTGATTTCTGGGTCTCCCCCATCACGTGTTCTTATGGAAAATGTTGGGGAGGGGCCAGGAGGGTGCAGGTGTGTTTAGCAGAGCTCCCCGCGTGGCCCTAATGTCAGCTGGCCGGCCAATATTGTAACCATTTGTGGGGAGGACCTGATAAATTATGCACAAGCAAATTATGGATATACTTTATAATAGTCTAATATAAACATGAAATCATGTGTCTAGACATTTGTCTTCTGTTTATATTTTTGTTTTTAATCTTCAAGAACTTGTTATACCAAGGGATGCCATAGTAGCATTTTCTGTTAATTTGTCTGAACGCTCACATTCATAGCTCTAGAAAAATGTCCCTGTATTTGGGGATTTGATGGAAACATCCAAATCCTTGTCGGTCATTGAAAATAGAAAGCATTTAAAAATAGTTACGATTTATTTGTGCTAACTGGGCCCTAGACTGTGCCCTAAATTCTTCACAAATATTGTCTCAGTTAATTGTCACAATGGCCCCCACTTTACAGATTAGAAAGTTAAATAAAATTGCCTAAAAATAAGCTGGACAGAGGCAGAGAATAGTTAAATGCAGATCGGCCTCTTTGGAAAGGCCAGCCCCGGGACCCCTGTGCGTGTCTTTCTTCCTGCATCCAGTCAGGTGCAGGCAGAGCGGAGAAGGCAGGGAGCCCTGGAGGGTCCGCAGGTGAGAGGTTCCGCTCGGCTCTCCTCTGGCCGTGTGGCCTTTACGCAGCAAGTTGTGTGAGATGGCTGTTGAGTCTTGAGGTCTTTTCCATGTTATAGTTTCTGAGTTGAAAAAGTAACACAGGTGGTCCTCTTTCACTTTATTGCATTTAAATCATCTGAATGAAGGTTCTGTGTAAAACCTCAGGGGGTCTTACGCAGGAAGATTGACATTTGCCTTGGAAGGATGACCAAGAACAGGAAGACTGTCAGAGAGCACTTGCAAATTTTTCTAAGCACTTTTTAGATAATGATTTAAGAAGTCCTTGGGGAGCTGATCTACACAGTGACTGCGGGATGTTTAAGTAGTTGCTCCAGAATGTTTTGAAATAGCAGAAAAATCTCATTCTGGCAGCACGGCACTTCTCGTTTCTGTTGAACCCATTGTAGCACGCAGTTAGTTATAGGAGGGTTTGGTAAAAGATGCTGCAGCAGTTCCAGGGCTGTTTTACAGCATTCTTGTGCTTCCTAAAGAGACAAGGAATTTTAATCACATAAATTTATTAGCCTGGAACCTTCTTTCACATTACATGTTTGCATTGAGCTTCGGTGTGAGGCGATCCATCGTTGGGTTCAGCTGTTGGAGAAAACTACAAAAAAAGTGGGAATGAAAAGAAGCCATTGCTTTGTGCCCGGACTAAGCTGGATAAGATGTCATTGGTGATTTTCAGTGTGATTTGTGCTCCCTTTTTTCTTTGTTTTGCTTTCTGGTTTTTGCAGCCTGCCTACTAAGTTCTTAAAGAGCTTGCCATTAGATCCTAATTATTTATGTTCTAATGGGATTCTCTGCTCTGGAAATCCATTTCCCATCGTGCTTGGCAGGAAAGGAGTGAGCCACCTGCAAAGTTAAAAAGTGATTGTGCAGATGAGAACGAGGGAATGATCGGCCTCGCAGCTTTGGAACAATTACAGTAAAACACACAAGAGTCGGACAGCAGTCAGAGTGTCAGCTCGATGACGGACAAAGCTGGGTTGGAAAACATGGCAGATGAGGCTCCCTGCTCCTTCTTCTCCCCAGCGTCCTGAACTTCTGCATGGCAGCAGAGGCAGGCTGACCTATAGGAAGATGATGAGTGTCTAGAAAGCTGGGGAGGTGTGTGGGCTCCCAGTGGAAGAGCTTTGATGCCAACCTGGGGGCATGTGTGAGTAGCACACCTCTACCTTAACTGGAGCATGGAAGTACATTCACAGATTTCCTATCATGCAAAGTGACAGGACGAGTGTCAGGACTGTGCTTTCATCAGTCTTTAAGGAAATTGCCAGATGTAGGTAGGAATGGATCAGAGATGCCAAGTAAGTTTGGTCTAACCCGCCGATTCCAATTGATGAGCAACAGTAGAGGCTACCTGAGAGCTGTGCTAAGAGGGATTTTGATTGCCCTCCCAAAAGCCTCTGACTGATTGGTTATGTCTGCCGTGGATACAGGAAGGGATGTGATAGGTCGTATGCTACACACTTCCATTCTCTTCGTAGACCATATGCACTGTGATGATACTCACCTAGTTCATCCCTCCACATATTACTCTCTGAGATTGTAGTGAGCCCTTTCGCTGCTAGCATTAAAGTTCTTTCATTTTATTTTTTAGGCCTCAATATGGCGGCAAGTTCTGTCCGGGTTCTAGCCGCATTTATCAGTTGTGCAATATTAACCCTTGTAATGAAAACAGCTTGGATTTTCGAGCCCAGCAGTGTGCAGAATATAACAGCAAACCTTTCCGCGGATGGTTCTACCAGTGGAAACCCTACACGAAAGTGGAAGGTAACTTGGTCTCTATGCCCCTCAGATGGACATGTCTCTCTGTGTGGACACCAGCGTTGAATGTGCGACCGGGAAGAAATGGCTGCCGAGGTGGCAGAGTTTCCTTTTTTATCTTTTGTTCCCCAGATCTGTCCTGGCCCATATTTTAATTCCATTTCATAGGTTTTGTTTATTTTTCCACACTTAATTTTTCACAAGACACCCCTTGTCTCCCACATCTGTAAGCCAAAGTATTCATGTGTTTGGAATGAACTTACATTTCTAAACTTACCTTTGACATTTCAGCAATTAAGCCTCCCAGGGATGTTAATTGAAATTGGTATGAATTATCCAGACCAAAAACCCATGAAACTGTATATGCCCCATAGAGACACCACTCTCAGTCACTGACATGTCAGATGGTTACAAGCACGGGAAGGCCTGTTTGCCGAGTGTACGCACCCCGCCCCCCCATGAATAAAAAAAGTCTCATGCTAGGTTCTCAGTACTTATTATGACTTAAAGTAATGGCTCGTATTTTGCTTTTACATTGATTTGCTTTTGGTCAAGCATCAAAACATTTATTTTGGTTCTAATAGACAAATTGAATGCACCTCCTGTTACCTGTGTAGTGCAAGCCGCCACCCACTCCCGCTGTTTCCTTCCGTTTCCATTCACCGGCTTTGTGGGAACTCATCCACACCCCCTGGGAAAAGGAAATGCGGGAATCCCAACGGCACGCATGTGAAGTGGAAAGAGACTAAATTTAATGGCAGCTCATGGGGGAGAAGACTGCAGACTGTTCTGGTGCAAAAGTCCGAAATGAACCTAGATTATCGATTACCATGGAGCAGCCAATGCAATTAGAGACACGTTATAACAAGGAGCACCTCCACATCAAAGAGGGTGGTGCGGCTCCGCCCAGCACCAGCCCAGCCCATCGCAAAGCATTGGTCTGTGTCTGGGTCACGAGTACCTAAAACAGATAACAGCAGATGTGAAAATTCTGAAATCCCTGTCTTAGGAGGAAGCAATGAGGAACCTATACAGCTATTTCCTGTAGAGAAGACACTAGTTACCTTAAAAAAATGCAAAGACTTTTATTGACTAGAAGGGAATTTAAATTTCTTTGAAATTGCCTCAGCAAAGAGAATTAATTCAAGGACTAAGAACTGTCTAGCCACATCACCTCCTCAGAGAGATTCTAGTTGCCAGCCTGTCTAAAATACCCTTCTTTCATATCAGTCTTTGAACCTTTAATCTGCTTTATTCTTCATAACTCTTACTAGTGCAGGAATTTATATTATACAGTTGTTTATTTGCTACCTTTCCCCCATGAGAACTTAGGTTCTACAGGAATTTTTATAACCTGGGCTGAATGACAGATAAATGTCCACTGCCCATAGTGGAAGCGTGCCCCTTCGGGAGCTGTGAGCTCTCTGTCACTAGCGGCATTCAATCACGAACCGAGTAGTTACCTAGGAAGGATATTATCCAGCACGTCCCGGTGGACGATTCAGTAGAATAGCTACAGCTGCTTTCAAGTCTGACATTTGAAGACTTATTTGCTCTTCGTTGTACTCTCCCATAATTCCATGTTTCTTATCCATGGTTCTTTCTCCGAGGTTCTGTTGTCCTGCCCTTCATTTCCCCTTCTGCTCTTTGCTTTGTCTTCTTGGATATTCCCTGGCCTTTCCCGCATCTTTCATTCAAATACAGTGTATATGGAATCTGTTAATAGATTATAATCATCCTTTAAACAGGCCCCATCTTGAATACATAAGAATTTTATAATGTGTAAGATGTTTTTTGGTTTCAAAGTTCTTTCACCAATTTTACTGGAGTTTTTGCTAAGCAAGGAGCATTCCATTTCATTCATTCACCCGACAGATGTTTACTGAGCACTGACTTCATGGCAGACTCCCTGCCCGGTGCAGAGCAGATTACACAAGTGAAACAGAGCCCACAGGGGAGACAGAAAAGTGAAGGCCTCTTGTCCCTCTCTCTCCTCCTTTTGATACTTACTTAGAGTCCGAAAAGACTGACCACGATTGAAGCACTTGTGACTTTCATGCAGTTTGAGAAAAACAAGGGATGGGTTATTCGTAGGTCATCTTTGTCTTTATACATACCCGTCAATTATCTTTATCTTACAGTAGTGAGCTTTTTTCTTCTCCTGTGTTCCCCATGGACTAATTCATAACTTGCTCAGGAACCTGTGCTAGAAAAATGAAATTTTCTAGAACTTGTTAATTCCAGCTCCCTAATCTCATATGCAAAATTTAGCAGGTGTTAAATAAAGTTGCTATTTAAAAAATGCCTAAGTAGGAGAAAAAAAATTAACCCATCTACACATCTGCATATTTGGGATGCAATAATTGAACCTTTTTCCTCATTTTTGGTGGTGTCCTTTATTGAGAAGTTTTATGAAGCCCAACTGTTTGCGAACGGTCCACACATTTGGTGTGAGACTGTGATCAGGCGTATCACGATGTTGCCCACCTCAGGTCTCATGAGGAATCTCATCGGGGTTGCTGGCCTAGGAGAGCTCTTCGTATGTGAGAGTCTAGCATAGTAACTTCTTCCTGGGAACAAGAGCTCTACAAGTTAATACTGTTTTCTCTTTGCCTGTGTTACCAGAAACTTAATGGTCAATAAAAGTTAATTTTTTTTTAGCCTTTAGGTTCAGTTTATTTGGTTCCTCTTCCTTTTCATAATATGATTCTTGTATGTTTTATGAACGTTATTGAATATATGCCTTTTTTCCAAAATGCCTAATTTTAGCTCTTAACTGATTGAATAAATATCTATAGTAAGCCATGTCCTAAATCTCTGGTCAGCAAACTATGGCCTGTGGGCCAAATCTGACCTGCTTTTTTTAAAAAACAAAGCTTTACTGGAGAAAGACAAATACCATATGATTTCACTTATATGTGGAATTTGAAGAAGAAAACTGGATAAACAAACAACACAAACACAGATACAGAAAATAAACTAATTGCTAGAGAGGAGGAGGGCTGGGAGCTGGGTGAAGAGGGGGAAGGAAATGAGAAGCACACATTGGCAGTTACAAAGAAGTCACAGGAGTGGAAAATTTGGCAGAGGGAATACAGTCAGTAATATTGTGACAACTGTGTATGAGGCCAGGTGGGTACCTGAAAAAGCGTGGGATTACTTTGTAAATTATATAATTGTCTAATCACTGCTTGGAACACCTGAAACTATTATCAAATAATATTGAATGTCAACTGTAATTGAAAATAGAATTAAAAAAATAAATATAAATATATAGTTTATTGGAACTTTAAACACTCCTTCATTTATGTATTGGCAACAGCAGACCATAGTGCCTATGAAGTTTCAAATATTTACTGTCCAAGGAAATTAACTATGCAAACCATGTGTGTATCACAGCTGTTATTAAGGATCAGAAAAATAAAATTCTTATATATTAATGTTGAAGCAGCTTTATATGGATTACTAAATGGCATCCCTATTTTTAAAAGCCACATACATAAGCACATGTGCACAAACATGCCACACACACAGAACTGTACATAACACTTTCCATTTGGACCCTGCTGGCATTCTAAGTAAATTTAATTCGTTCTTCTGGGGGTCATGCCACTTTGCTGTGATTCCTCTTGACCATGTCCTATCTTGATCTCTTTGCTTCTAGAGGAAGATCGATGTAGATTGTACTGCAAGGCTGAGAACTTTGAATTTTTTTTCGCAATGTCCAGCAAGGTGAAAGACGGAACTTCTTGCTCCCCAAACAAAAATGATGTTTGTATTGATGGGATTTGTGAAGTAAGAGAACCTTTCTGCTTTGGGATGTCTGATCATGTTTTATGTCTCCTCATATCAAATGCAAATGTGAGAAGTGTGGCAAGGAATTCTGTCTGCAGAAAAGCAGGTGGTGTGGGGTTAAAGGGCAACATCTTCAAACTGGATGTGAGCACTGTCTCCAGGTTGCCCACTTACTTGCTATGTGGCCCCAGTCTGATTTTTTAGTTTCCTTTTTGCTCCATCTTCGTGTGATAGAACGGAGATCCTGTTATAACCTACTTTGGATAGTAGTTATAAAAATTATATAAGAATGTATATAATAGTAGTAAACTTTTATTGTGTATTCACTAAGTACATTCACTATATGATTAGAGCCTCACAAATATGTATGAAAGAGTACGACTCTTTATTTCTGTTAGTTGTCTTTTCTATTTCGGTACCCACTTTCTTTTTTAATTTGATTGTGAGATCTTTGACCTCTTCAGGGTGTGTGTGTGTGTGTGTGTGTTGCCCAGCATTTTATGTTTCAGCAGTGGAGCTGACCCACATAAGCTCATCTGCCATTGTTAGCAAGAGAGACTTTTTACTCCAGTTTTACAGATGAAGAGTCTAAGCCTAGATAAGTTACAAACTGCCTAGACATGCACCTAGTAATGGCGGAGGAAGGATTTGAACCCTGGGTCAGCTGAAGTTGACACCATGCTTTTAACCTTAAGTCTGAGCCTCCTTCCTAATGTTCTATAAGTACAGAAAACCATGGACCTCTCAGTTATTCTTAGCCACTGGCTTCTCTGACTCTTGATTTTTCTTGCTTTTTTGGCCTTTGTCACAGCCAGTGGGATGCGATCATGAACTTGGCTCTAAAGCAGTTTCTGATGCCTGTGGTGTGTGCAAAGGCGATAATTCGACTTGCAAGTTTTATAAAGGCCTGTACCTCAACCAGCATAAGGCAAACGGTAAGAGATGCTGCTGTTTCATTGCTACTGCTGTCAGGATGCACCTTTTGCTACTGAACAAAAGGTGTTCAGGTGATGCTAAAGGCGGTCAAGCCTTTACCTGGCTCACCTGGCTCGTAGAAAATTAGGGCTTTTGGCACTTCCGCAAGAGTGAGGGAGGAGAGGTGGGTTTTTTAAGGTAAAGAGTTCTATCGATACACACATCTCACAGATACGTTATACACATGCCCTCCTACTAGACAGTTTTAATATGCTATCCAGGCTGGCACATGCCCCACATTTGTTTGTTAAACAAAGAGCTTATTATAAAACTTGGATAATACACCCTCACAGTGTCAGATGGGTATTTGAAGCAATTATCTAAACATCTTGAGTAAGATTAAGCTTCGAGCCCTGGTTTTCGAATATCACAGTGAGAATACATGGCTATAATTTTCTTGTAGATAGATGAAAAAGAAAAAGCATTCTTAAGTTTCCTGGCCTTGACATGGAGCCTCTGTCCACACACAACTGCCTGGGAAAGTGACATAGATTTCGCTCTCTGGTGTTCCTACCCCTTGGGAAAGGAAATAATTGATCATTTTCACTTCATAAGAGTAGAAAGGAATGTCAGTTAATGATTCAAAAACCTCACTCTATAAAAACGGCCACTACAAGTCTGTGAGCACTTCTAGTCACCTTCCGTGGAAAACAGAAATGTCCTCTCCTTTCCATTCAGAGTATTATCCTGTAGTCACCATTCCAGCGGGGGCTTGGAGCATTGAAGTCCAGGAGCTGCAGATATCCTCCAGTCACCTCGCGGTCCGAAGCCTCCATCAAAAGTACTACCTGACAGGGGGCTGGAGCATCGACTGGCCTGGGGAGTTCCTCTTCGCAGGGACTGTGTTTGAGTACCAGCGTGCCTTCAACCGCCCGGAACGTCTGTATGCACCAGGACCCACTAATGAGACGCTGGTCTTTGAAGTAAGCTCCTTCTGTTCACTCAATTCTCGGTGCCTCTTGCTCAGTTTGTGACGACGATCCCAGTTTGAGCTAATTTGGAGAGCTCCGATCCTTCCAGTTCGTGTTTCCTAACAGGCTAAATTTCAGAGCGCAAAGGGGAAAAGAGAACAAGTCCATTTGGGGGAAAAGGGCAGGAATCCAATGGGTCTCCAAGAGAATGTGTGATTTGCATGTTTAGTTGCCAACCTTTCATTGTTATACTTGGCTGTTCTGAACACTCAGGAGGAGATAGATTAGGAATACTTTTTATATTCTAGTTTGTCTGTGTCTGCCATTTGGATAGTCCATTCTAGCAATTTACCATGTAGGTTGACAGGAAGTGGAGGGATATAGTAGCATTTGCTTGAGTGCCAAGAAAGTTTTCATCATAGCAAACCACCTTTCTCTTATAGGTCACCATTTTCTTACAGGTAAGAAAAGAAAAATAATTAATGGGTAATAATGATCACAGAAACAGCCAAATCATGTGCCCACGACTTTGCAGGCTGTTACCATGTGCATTCTCTTTGGTCCTCCTGATGTTTAGTTTGTAGGATGGGGCCGGTCGCTCACTTTCAGAGGCCAGGGATTTGCTCCAGGTCGTGTGGAAGTCACACCGGCCCCCCTCACTGAGGACCCACAGAACCGGGCACTTGGCGTTATTCGTTTCGAGCTTCAGTTTCTCACCCACAAAACTGGGATAGAAAACCTGCCTCACTAACTTGCCAGAAAAATAAGCAATGAAGTGTGACGAGAACTTAGAAGATTTGCCTAACTCACACAGCTGAAGAAAAGCAGCGCTCAACTGGGGCCCAGTGTTTCCGTCTCGGAGTTTGATATCTATGCTTGGTCCGGGCCTACTGCTCTTCTCAGCTCAAGGAAACATTAGCTTAATTCAATAACGATAACAATTATTATTATTAATATTGTTGTTATTATTATTCAAGGCATTAGCCTTAAACATTTACTAAGGAAAATGAGTAGAAGACAGTTAAAAAAAATGACCACCTGTAACTTTGGATTCTAAGTCAGGTGTTGGACGTATAGTATGATGAAGCATACAGACTCTTAACTAGCCCTAAACTTGGGAAAGTTTCTTAACCTCTGTGCCACTTAATACCCACACTTGTGAAATGGGCAGATAATACTAGGTAACCATTATGGCTGTTATGAGGATAATCTGAGGTGAGTTCAGTGCTTACAGAGTACTTGGCATGTAATGTTTGTAACCATGAACGCCATTTTGCCTTTCGATAATATCACGTGTATATTTTTTTCATCTAAACCTCAGACCATGGCTAGCAAGCTGCTGACCACAAGCCAAATCAAGCTCCCAGATCTGCATATTAAAGCAAAATAGGTCAATGCTTTAATATAAGGTGATTTCTTATATTTAAAAATACAGATTTTTGACTTCTTTTAAGAAAAAAGAATTTCGGGCCCTAGTAGATATAGTATTTGAGTTTGCAGCCTAGGCCCTAGAGCTTTTTTTTTTTTAATCCTCATCCAAGGACATTTTTCCATCGCTTTTAGAGAGAGAGGAAGGGAGAGAGAGGAAGAAATTGATGCGAGAGAGAAACATCGATTAGTTGCCTTCTGTAAGTGCCCTGATGGGGGATGGAACCTGCAACCTAGGTATGTGCCCTGACTGGGAGTTGAGCCCCCAACCTTTTGGTTATAGGATGACGCTCCAACCAGCTGCGTCACGCCAGCCAGGGCTAAGCCCTAGATCTTGACCGTGAGTCAACTTCCCGGTATCTTATGAACTTGAGCTACTGGGTCCTATTCCCTCTCCCACACAGACAGAAAGTACCTCAATGATTTGACAACACTAACTCTGAGAGAAGACATCACTGCAAAATACTCTGCCAACCCTCTCAGGTCTTCCAGAGGGTGAGCATAGGAACCCCAGACCAAACTGGGCTAAGGTGAGGGTGGTTTGAATTCAACCACAAATCCAGCCCCTGAAACTGTACTTTCATTAAACCTAAGACACAGGAATCAAACTCCGCTTAAGGATTCCTGGACTTTTTTTTTCAAACCTTAGTTTTAGATATGTGTATTTGTTCTATTTCTTTTCTACTCAGTGTCTAAGCCACAGACATCTTTTTCTCTTCTTTAGAAAAGGTCTATTTTCTTTAGGGAGGTATATTTAGCTTGCAAGGTGTATGTTTTAGGGAAACATGGCTTCATTAGTTTTGCCAAGAAGACTTTGATCCATCTCTAAGCAAATGCACATACAGCACGTTTTGTGGCTGAAAAATAATGTGGATCAGGAAGTGGGGTGAGGCACCGCTCGCAGCCTCCGCTGTGGGCAGTCAGAACCACATGCAAATCATTCCTTGTGAGAAATGTGTGTTTTACTCCTTGGTGACGAGCAGCCATTTTTTGTTGTTTCTCCAGTTCTGTTCATGAACGCAAAGCTGTTCCAGTAGGTGTTGCCAGTGCTGTTGGTAATTTAAGGTTTGCTGTTAAACATGTATCTTCTGTAGGAAAACCACAAAGAGTAAGACAAGAATGATGGAAAGTGAGAAGCAGAATAGCTGAGTTCCTTCTTGCTTTCATCTTCAGAGCCTGAAATATCCCCTGGCACTGTCTTTGTTGATCAAATTAACCAGATAATTGACGTGTTGTCACAGAATGTTGTACCAGCCTCAAGCTGAGAATTTCTTTGTGCTTTGCATGATGTAAGCATAGCTCCGTGTCTTATTCATCTATATTATTTAGCCTTGACTACAATGAAATCTTCGGGTTGTTCACTTGCTCCCAAATTTGTTCTGATGTTTAGGAGCTCTTTTTGAGAAATAGAAGGATGACCTCAGTTGGTGATGGAGTTCGCTAAAATTGGTCAGGTTCATCCATCTCTCTGTTTGCAAATTATAGGCAACACCTTGAGGAAAAAAAATACCTTAAAGTGTAAGGGGAAAATATTGGGTAGATCTAAATAAAATTATTTTTAAAATCTTCCCTAGGTTCAATTAGATATGTAAAAATATTTTTAAAAATAATTTTACTACCATATGAATAGAAATAAGAACTATAATATCTCTATTAATACAAAATCATAGTTTTACTGCAATGGACTAGCATTGCATTGGCTTAGCTATTGCTTTACAAAGCCACACTTTATGTGCTCGATCTACTTATAGAATCAATGAAAGCTTAAATTAATGTCCTAGGAATGTGCCCCGTCTGAAAGCAATCCAGAGGGAAATGTGTGATTAATTGGATGTGAATTACTTGTATTTTTAAGGAGTTATGGTTTCATTCAAAACTTGCAAATATGTTTGGAGCTTAGAAAAATCAAATCCAGGGACCTTGTATTATGTCTATTTTATCTTTTAGAAATATTGAGGTTAATGTCTTTAATATGTAAATTATACTTTATTCCTCTCAGGAGAACATCAAGTTCCAGACCAGTTTTTCGCATGTACTCAGTCCTCTTCTAAATTGATATAACACAGTGATTTTTAAAAAGTTAAAATCAGAGTTAGCAATAAATTACATTTTTTCCAAAACTAGATTACATATCAGTATCCAAGTAATCCATGGCTATATTCTTTAAAGGAAGTTCAAGTTCATACGCCTTTCCATACAGCTATGAATTGAACCAAAATGAATACTTTTAGAGCCAAAAATATGTTCACTCCAATATAAAAAATGTTGAATGTGTTTTACAATCCTGTGGGATGCTGAAAATCAAAGTGTGGGAACCTACTAAAATAAAAAATGCTGTTCTGTCCACAGAAAGTATACGTCTGTGGAAAAAAAAGCATTTTCTCGCTTGGCCACTTAAAATATCTGCATGTTCCCTAAGTTGTTATTATAGTGTAAACATCAGCAGAAGGGTGTGTTTGCCAAAACACATGATGCTGGCATTGGAAGGATAATGTAATGTCCCTATTTTTATCTCGTTCATGCACACTAATCAGGTCTTCCCAATATCTTATAGCTAGATCCCATCTTCAACCATGTTGGTGTGTATTGATTTAGGTAACTACCTTCAAAGTAATGTTCTTCTCCTTACTTCCTCTCAATGTCTGAAAAAATTAAACATTTTTTGGGTCCCTTGTATTAGACCTTGGGAATACACAATGGTGAGGACATACATCATGTCACAAGTGTTTAAAGGATGTAAAGAGTGAGTTTTGGTGTGTGTAACACAAAAGTCTTCCATTCTTTTTGGAAGCAGCAGGGGCTGGACCAGGGAGCATCTTTATACACAGTTGGCAGTATGGGTCACTACCTGTGCCCCTACCTGTGCCACTCTGCATGAGTCACTTAAACTTCCTGGATCCCAGTTTTCTCATTTGTGAAATCATCCCCCAAACTAGTGCTAAACTGGTGTTTTCCACTCGGTCCTATAGCACTGTCTTTAAGCTCTTTAATAGCACCGGAAACCCTACATTAGCAGGAAGACTTGCTCATCTTGGCGCTTCCAAGGCTGGCATAGTACCTAGAACATCATAGGTGCTCAAAAAGTAGAAAACACAGTGGAACCTCAGTTCTTGAACTTAATTTGTTCCACAAGATTGTTTAAGAAGTGATTTGTTCAAAAACGGAATCACCCGAGAGACAAGTGACTGATCACGCAGGCGGCAGCACAAAAGGGCTGTCAGGCAGGGAATCGAAACCTGAAGCTTTATTGGACAACAGAGATTTTTTTTCAATGAACAACTTTGTCAGGAACCAAAATGTTTGAGAACCAAGACATTCGAGAACTGAGGTTTGCCTGTATTTATTGGATGAAGGATGTCCAATGATAAAATTCACTTATACACTTAAAAATCAAAATCTTCTTTCCAGAATGAAAAATCACACATAGAGGTGATAAATAAATTAAATGGGAGGAGAATATCTCTGACCAAAGTCAGGAGTAACAGGCCCAAGGCCAGCCTCTTCTTCCTCCAAGTCTTCTGGCCCAACCACAGCTGTAGTCTGGAGTTCTCTGAAAGGCCCAGACTTCTAAAATATGCACTTAAAAAACCACTGGATTTCATCATCTTCTAGGACTAGTCTTAGAACTGGCTAGAGTTTAAAGTTGAGTACAGTGAATAGCATTTAAAGTATTGAAATTCGAGCTCCTAAATTGCATTTGAGGAATCAGTATGGTTGCGAAAATGCTTGCCTCTCCCGAAGTGAATAATTTACACATAAGAAGTTGCTGACCAGTTGGTTCACAGGAGACTCACTCAATCTGCCCTCCCAGGGTGGTGGGTTTCCCAGATCCTTTTGCTTATTTCGGATCATTTTCTAGCACAAGACAGGGTGACGCAATCCTGGGAATAATTGACTGCTGTCAGTTAGCCCCAAGAAGAAAGTGTGTGGCCTGACACCAAATGAAAGAGTCTTCTGCTTCTGGTTATTTTTATATGTCAAAGCTTTACAGAATGTCTTCATAGAGAAGCTCAGTTTAAATGGAAAACAGACCTTTACTTTTATCACTGAGTCATGTGCCCGCCCGATTTTAAAGCACATTGCCTTACAAACATCCATTGTCCTCGGGACCTTGGCTCATGTGCTTCAACATTTGCAAGAGATGCGTGTCAAATTGAATATTGGTGGCCAAGGGAAATTCGCAAGGATAATCAAGGATTTATATGATTGCCTTAGATCTTGAAATTTTTAGGCATTATTTAATCCATCAATCAACTTCGCATTTTGAAATACATACATATGTAAACGAGCTGGAGAAAAAGAGCTAATTTCCATGACCTTGTATTATATTTCTACATTGCCTGGGGAAAAACTACTCATGCACAGGCACGCCCCAGCACCAAAACTAGTCCATATTGATTTGGCAATCATATACAATCTGAGTTCACTGCAGATACAGTTATTATAAACTAGATAATTTTTGCATATTTCTTTTATGCAATTCATTCCACACAGCATAAGCCCGGAATGAAGTCTAAGGAATTTGTCATTGAGCTAGTGCACTTGTCAGTTGTCTGAAAGGTTTCAAAGTCAGCTTATAGTTCAGTAGTCTTTCAGATATCAGGTATATACCACTGCGTTGTTTATTGTATCAGGTTTGGGAAGACCAAGGGAAATTGTATCTATGTTACTTCCACACCTCCTGCTTAGTGTGTGTGTTGCGTAAGGAATTACATTTGAAGGGGCAGAAATGTGAAAATTGAAGATCAGAGTTTAAATGTGTCCATGCCTTATTGCAAAACAATGATTTAATCTGAGGTCTACATATTTGTGCTGGGCTTTTCAGTGGGGCTGAAAACTTCATTCTTTCCATTTTGAGATTAGATGTAGGTCATGTAAGGTCACTGACTCTTCTTTGTTTAAGCATCTTGCAAAAGGCCTATTGAATGTGTAATTTTAGGGAGACTTGACAATAATAATTAAAAGCACTTACATTCTCTTTTTTTCTTGATCAACTAAGGTGTCCACTCAGAGATATGAGATGAGCTGTTTTGCTAGCTGATGCCCTCTCTCCTCCCTGCATCCCCACCTGTCTCCTACCTGTCTCATTCTTCTTCTCCCACGTTCTTTCTCGCCTTCCACTTCCTCTCTCTCCCCCTCATTCTCCATCTGTTTCTCTCTCTCTCTCTCTGTGTCTCTCTCTCACACACACACACACACACAACAATAAATGAGTCACACACTCTACCCAACTGTCACGCCGTTGGAGGGCAGGTGAGGAAACCCATCATGAGTGTTTCATTATAAAGTAACTTCATCTCTGCATGATGGACGGTAACTTGAGATGACATGATAACACACAGGTTGCTGTTCTAAGCCTGAAATATGATCACCTGTGTTTTTACAACTTACCTTTTTTTTTAAGTCTTAAAAGCTTTATGTTAAGATGTTTTTCCCATCTCTTTTAAGTGGCCAAAGGGGTGTTTAACTCTTTGAACCCCCTTCTCAATTAATAGTGTACCAAGGGGAAGTCCCGAAGCCAAAAAGGACGGCAGCCTCTGTAATGACAGTACGTGAGAAATAGGTTAACCACAGGCCCGTTTCAAGGCAGAAAAAAGACATGTAAAGAAAATTACTATAATAAACAACTTCCTCCACTCTTTGGGAAAGGAGATGATGGAATGGCGAGGGACCAGGTGGACGGGCACATCGATCAGCGAGATGACAGTGTGTGAGCCCTGCTGACGGAGCATCACCTTGTCATTTAGCTCCTTCCCTGTGACCCTGCTGTCCAAGTTCCCCCCAGGGCAGGGAGCCGAAATGAGTGAAGATGAGCTTCAAGATAAACTCAGTGTAAGGGAACAGAGATTATCTGAGCGGGATGGACTGAGTGAAGACACAAGCCACGCAAGAGGCAAAAACGAAACGGAGGATTAATGCAGAACAGATGATATAAAACCCAGGCTCCAGGGGACAATTCAGAGGTGCTTTGGCGATGCCACGTCATTTGTCTGGAGAGTGCCATTTGCTATTAGAAGCGTAGGCCTCGGTAAATTCACAGCAAATACTTCTGTGACGGGTGGGAGGACACTATTTCTCTTCACTGAACTCTGAGGAATGTTGATGAGTTGAATTAGAACTGCAGTCGGGGTTCAGTGTGTCAACCGCACCTTTGAAGCTGCCTAACAGATGTGTTTGTACGCCCGCATCAGGGTCTCTGTGTCGCTGCCTCGTGTCAGATCCAACTCGCTCACACATAATAGTGGCGATGATACCCGATCATGTTCCGCAAACTTCGCAACAACAAGAAGGCAGCAAAGACAATGAACTCTCTTTTCACTTCACCAGGGTTTCCAAAACTCCAGAAACATACACAAACATGCATCCACACCACAAAAGTGCACCCCCTTCCCAAGCATTAGTCCACATTTGATGTAATTCGTGACTTCTCAGGGAGGGCCATTCTGTAAAGCGTATTGTGTTTCAGTTATTAAAACAGTGGTTAAATAACACATCTAAATAAACACAGGGGAAAATGGATTTAGGAGATTATAAATCACGGATGCTTAAATCACATATTAGCATGTTCCAGAAATCAAACATTCAGGGTTTGAACGCAGTAATGGCATATAGCATGCTCTTGAGTCCTAGTAATAAAATCTTTTCAATAGTTGCCCTGGCTGGTGTAGCTCAGTGGATTGAGCACTGACCTGCAAACCAAAGGGTTGCCAGTTCATTTCCCCGTTGGGGCACATGCCTGGGGCACGTGAGAGGCAACCACACATTGATGTTACTCTCCCTTTCTTTCTCCTTCCCTTCCCCTCTAAAAATAAAATCTTAAAAAAAAAAATCTTTTCAATAGTTAATACGGTTTTTAGAATTTTAAGTTAGAATCCTAGACGTTGTGTTTCATAGCTGGGGAGGCAATGTCACGAAAGTTAAAAGATGTTGAATTTTGGAGTCAGCAATATTAGAGACTCAAGTCCAGTGCTTCTGTTTACTAGCTTTGGGATCCTCTGTATTGGCTTATTCATGTACAGGACTGGAATATTAACAGCACTGTACCTTCTTCCTAATGTTATCAAATTGAAAATACATCAAGCACGTGCAATACTTTGCCTGGCATACAGTAAGTTCTGCTATTGGTATTTTGTAAGCCATCAAGCACATTACTGCAGACAAGAACCAAGATTTCTAGCATGCATTAAATAAAAAGCCAGTCTTTCCAGCCTGTCCATAACTCTTTGATTTCCATGGGAGAATTAGGACAATCTCTTTAAAAAAAAAAAAAAAAAAAAAAAAAAAAAAAAAAAAAAAAAAAAAAAAAAAAAAAAAAAAAAAAAAAAAAAGGCCTAAATAATGAAATGAATACAAAGCTGGTTGAAGTCATTTATAGTTTTAACACTAAAAATTAAACATGAGAGCAAAAGAAAGAAGGCTGTTTCCCCAAGATTACTCAATGTAACCTTTGTTTTAATTCTGTGTGCCCAAAGCAGAAACCGCACCCCCGCCGTTCGGAGGGCCATTGGTAGAGTCCAGCCTCCAGTCTGTGGTTTTCCAACTTAAGAAGCTGTAAATTTTATAACTCTGCACCCTGTGGTCAAAGCTGCTGAGTGTTGTGTCTGAAGTCAGGTGGTTCGTGTGTTAAAGGTAGACATTAAACAGTTCTACTGAGGACCTGGAAGCACTTAGGGAGGTTGCTTGCCAGCTGTAAATTAGAGACCCAATGCCAGTTGGCTAGAAAATTCTCTGGACTAAGACCAGTTAAGTAGACTGCATCGCTGGCAGCCTTTCCAGATTTGTGCGTTGAACAGCACGGCCGTACAGCCTGACACGCTGCGTGGGGTGGCTCGGGCCGGCAATACTACTCCATTACACGCGGCAGAGGCCGCGGAGGGGCCCTGCGGCGTCCTCGTGACCTGCAGGGCATTTGTCTTCTCTACTAGTGCTGAGAACAGTTACTGACTGCTCCTGACAAGGTCACTGACAATGCTCTAAAATAGATGTGAGTGATGGGAATCGTTTTCAAATGATGTATTGTCCCGGATGCGTCCCTCAGCGTTCCCAGAGGCAGTTAGAGTCTCAGCTCTGTGGTGATCGCACATCGTCCCAGGCCTCCTGCTTCCCAGATTCTGGTGGGACAGACTGTCTGTGGTCAAGGGGATGGTCATGGGCATTCTGAGGTACAGTAGGGACTATAGTCTTCATCCAGGAAGAGGCGGCCAAGGCATCGTTAGACCACAGTGCCATTCGGAATGTGAAAGCTGTTAAATGGCGTCTCAGAACTGGTACAGATGAGAAAGACTCCGCCTTAAGGGTGGACAGAGCCAGTTTCACGGGTGTGGGCCCTGCGCAGTCGCACAGGGCCTGGCATGCAAACGGGCCCTGTGTTGGGCTTAAAGCTTTGCTGTCACCAACATGAAATTCTTTTTTCTTTAATTTGATGATTTTAGAGAGAAAGAAAACATAGTTTTGTTGTTCCACTTATTATGCATTCATTGGTTGACTCTTGTATGTGCCCTGATCGGAGAACAAAAACTTGCAACCTTGGTATGTGGGGACGACACTCCAACCAACCGAACTGCTTGGCAAGAGCCACTGACTTGAAATTCTTAATCATTTTTTAAAATATTGGACCTTGTGTTTTCATTTTTGCCCCAGGCCCCAGAAATTCTGTGGCCATTCCTGGCTGTGTAGGATTGATTTTTTTGTTGAAGTCCAGTCATTTTGAGAATCTCTATTCTATTGGCCAGATGGACAATCTATTTCTAAAGGAAAGAGTAAAGAGATTATAAGAGCTTAAAAGTAAGAGATTATATTACCACTGTGTATTCTGTTCTTGGCCACTTTCCTCCTCAATACAAGGTAAAGAAAAGGACAGAGATATACTTTAATTATCATCAAGAAGCAAACACTGGTACATTTGGCAAATGTTCATCTTTTATATATATTTGGTCTTGGCATCTGTTTAAATAATCACTATCTTTAAAAGGTTTTTAGGAGGGGTTGCTAAGGTAAATTCCTAAGCCAGCTTTCTGCTAGTTTGTACGAATACTGCCTGTCAGTGTACGTGACCTCGCGCCCACTCTGGAGGCGAGTGTGCAGCTGTGTGGATGTCACAGTCAGGCCTTGAGTCGTTTGAGTTTTTTAAAGTTGAAAGGCTTTTATTTATTTATGCATTCATTGAATGCATTAATATGTTCAACAAACTATAAACAATGTATTCTTTATGCCTTTGGCTATAAAACTATAGCAGTAATACAACAATATCCAGCTCTATGTATTTTACGAGGTAGTAATTTAAAGTTGCATAATCCTGTGAACCATTATAGTAAATTGTGTAAGTTATTTCTCTTCCTGCTTTACCTGGGTAAGTAAACCCATTATTACCTTGATAATACAAAGTGGATTAGTTGCCTTCTTGCTGCTCAGTATTGTTTGCTACCTTTGTTAATTTTGGCTCAATAATTTTACTTTTCAGGGGATTTTTCAGCTATGCATGAAGGCCTATGGGAAACTCAATGTAAAAGTTTGTCCTTTGGAGGGGAATAGAAATTCTCAAAGAAGACTTAACTTCTATATTGTTGTCTTGTGGCTTTTTTGCTGAAATTGTTCACTGAAATTCAATGACAGCCACAAAGCTGCTTCAGGCATGTAGTCCCCTCCCCCATTATCACAGCAGTGTTTGATTTTCCTGTGCAGGTTTATGGTACTTTGTCTTTAAACTCTTAAGTCACCGTCACTGTATTGTCGTGGATGTGCCTCATCCCCCCCACGCCCCCCCACTGGAGAGTAGACCCGGCCTCTGGTACAGAGTGCCCTGACCGTGGACATCAGAAGAGGTGAATGGGGGCTTAGGTCAGGGCGCAGCTGCTGCCATAGGCAAAGGGGCACATAGTCCAATTCGGGATATGTTGGAAGTAAAGATAACACCATTTCCTGCTTGATTAGCTATAGAGGATGAGAAAGTGGAAGGCGATCAAAACACCTCCAACTTTTAACTTCGGCCTGAACAGTCAGAAGGACTGGGTCACCATTTTATGAGCCTAGGGAGAATATCCAGAGTTCAGTGTGGGATGCTGACACGCCTGTTAAACATTCAAGTGCGGACACCAGGTAGGCAGTTAACTATGTGAACATGGAGTCAGGAAACGGGTTTCGCCTACAGCTGTATTGTTTGCTATGGTCGCCACTACCCACACATGGAGAAGGTTACAGCTTAAGGAATTAGAACGTAAAGTTTTGTTCTTCAGTCACACCAGTATACTAGTGCTCAATAGCCGCACGTGGCTCCACGTGGAACAGCGCAGTATGTTCTCATCATTGCAGAAAGTTCCATTGGAAAGCGCTGGTGCAGTGTTATGGATTTGGGAGTGGTCAACAAGGTGATTGGATTTAAAACCACAGGACTAGAGCAGTCGCCTAGAGAGGTCAGTATAGAAAAGCGTGGGGTCAAAAGGTTGGAAATCACTTTGATATTGAATAGCTAGGAGATAAGAAGGAGTCAGCAAAAGACACTAGAAATGAAGGTCAATGAGTCAGAAAAAGAACTGAGAAAATGGGCTTCTGGCGGCAAAGAAAGGAGGAAGTGATGGACTATATCCAATGCTGCCGATTGGTTGAGTAAGACAAGGCCATTCAGCTATTGAATGTCACCAGGTGTTCTTGAAAAAGCAGTTTCAATGATGTGGTGGGGAGGGGCACCAAATAGAGAAGCATCCTGGGCTGATGAGGAATGGTACAGAGACGGATAGAAAAGGCAACTCCTGTAGCAATTTTTGCTATAAAGGGAAAAAGGTGGGACAAGAGCTGCAGGGATATATGGAGATAATTTTTTCTTAAGATGAGAACTACAATAGCATATTTGGATATGTGATGGGAATGATCCAACTGACAGGGTAATTTAAGGCTGGAGAAAGAGAGGGCAACTGCAGTAGCGGAGTCCTGGAGCAGGCAAGGGAAGGAGGCGTGCAGGGCCTGGGGACAACCTGGACTGACCCCAGAGTCAGGACAAGGCATCCTGGGTAACAGGAGAGGGACAGATGAAGGAACAGGTTGGACGTGGGGAGAACGTAAGTTATTTTATTAACAGCAAGATATTTGGATAGTTTTTTTATAGTTGGCTTTACTGGATACCTGGGGAACCATGACATCTTGTTGGTTCTGTTTGTTCAATAGCGATGGCACTTTGATCTTCACAGTCTAATTTTTTTTTTCTTAAACACATCCTGCTCTTCACAGCAACATTTAAGAACATTTTACAGTGAACCACATGCCATGTATGGCTTAAGTTCTACAATCTGTCTACAAGATGAAAGTAGAATGCATTTAAATGCCCTTTGAAGATGTATTAAACCACTGTTAAATCACCAGAAATCCTTAACACCCCCAAAGCAAGAACTAATGTTTAATTTTCTTTGCATTTCCATTAGGGATCACTTTCCCCTATGGCAGTAGAAGTCAGGATCTAGTTTGAATGGGAGCAATGGGTGGTCCTAGGAAGAGGAGATAAGTGAGTGGATGTCTTCGTCACACTTGGAACATGCCTGCCTTGTATGCGTGTGATGTAACCCCACTGCATTGCAACGCCTCCCTGGTCCATGAGCCTTAGCTCACTCTAACTCCTGTGCAGTTCGTTTGTATTTAACTACGTGTATGTGGTGCATAAACTGCAATATCTTCTGGTCTACAAGATTTCTGCATTCCTACTGCATAAAATAGCAACCCAAAGTGTTGCGTTGGAGATACTGCTTTAATTGAAGGAGAAGTTCAGTTGAGAAATCAGGGATCATCAAGATTCTTCTGAATGTAAAAATTCCCTCAAAAGACTGCTTTGATTGTGGAAAAATTTCTAAAGTATCTGTTTACTTAACAGCACACAAAGACATTTACAGAAACACTGAAAAACTCTGAAATAAGGCCCTGGCTGGTGTGGCTCAGTGGATTGAGCACTGGCCTGCTAACCAAAGGGTTGCCGGTTCAATTCCCAGTCAGGGCACATGCCTGGGTTGCAGGCCAGGTCTCCAGTAGGGGGCACATGAGAGGCAACCACACATTGATGTTTCTCTCCCTCTCTTTCTCCCTCCCTACCCCTCTGTAAAAAAGTATATAAATAAAATCTTTCCCCCAAAAAATCTCAAATAAGGAAAGAATGCTATTTATTCAAAATGTATGAAATGTTGTAGCATAATTAAACACATGGTTCTAAGAACAGTTGTATGATTTAGCTGCAAAAATAAGAAAAGCAAAGACTGAATAAGATCCTCAGAATGAAACAACCCCTAGGACCTCAAGTTTAAGAAGGTTTTTGTTGGTGAGAATTTGGCATTTGTCTACTTTAGTGGCCCTACCTGTTTGCTGTTTTTATTTTTTTGTGTTGATGGAGGTGGGGGAACAAAGACCCATCTGTGAACATTTTGGTTGTTTCTGGGAGGCCCCAAGATTTGTTTTGTTGTGCAAGAAGTGATGTCCACACCATGGAGCATTTCAAGTAAGACTTTATACTCCTGGGTACATGTAGGCTAGCAGCAAAGTGGAAAGCATTCATTCGGTGGCACCCTCAGGAGTGGTCCAGTATGACAGAGGTCCTTGAACAGCTGCCACCCCCCAACTTTAATTGAGGTGGGATCCCACCAGACAGAGATAGAGCCAGAGGTTTCTATTTTTAACTGAAAGTCTGCTTTGCTTCTTGAGCATGGATGCCCAGTTCTGGTGGTAAAGAATTTTCCATACGACTCTGGGGCAGAGACAAGCAGTTATTTATATTCACGCACTGAGCTTGAAGGGAGAGGGGTAGTTAAGGAGAGAATCGGGAGGGGATGCAAAGAATGTTTTTCCACACCAAAAACAAAGACATGGATTGCAGTGTTGAAACACCTTTTGTTGGAGGTCCTAAGTTCTGCTTTAAGCTCTTCACTACTCACCTGTGTGAACTTGTGCAGGGTCTTCTCGGGTTTTGCTTTTTATTTGGCCATGAAAATATGGGCAGCTACGTTATAAAGTGGTTGGAGGAATGTTTGAGCTAATGAATGCTTAGCAAAAATTCAGCAGGGTTCCTGGTGCCTAAAATGTGCCGGTAAATGATTACTCTTATTTAGTAGTCAGAGCTTATAGGATCAGATTTATCCTAAGGCCTTGCCCTTTTAGAGAGAGAAAAAGAGAGAGAGAGAGAGTGAGTGAGTGTGTGTGTGTGTGTGTGTGTGTGTGTGTGTTCAGCCCCTACTTCTGATCATATTTCTTTTTGTCTTAATCTGCTGCTCACCCTGGTACACAGTGAACAGACATGTTCTCTTTAGTTACGACCTCCAATTGTAACCTTCTTTCCTTCACTATAACGTAAAAAATGTTTGGTTGGTTAATGCAGTTCTTTTTTATTAAAACTGTGCCTCGCATTGGGGGTTGTGGGCTTTTGGCAAATGTCAAGGCACGTTTCCCTGCGCAGCATTTGTCTTAATCACAGATCTGATGATGTGGCAGTGCATGTTTCAAAGTGCCATGGGAAAACTTGAAGTCAACAGGCTTGGGAACAATGATGTGAACCAACTTTAAGGTCAAAATGTCATGCAAATATCTTTAACATGCGCAGTGAGCTCTCTGGAATTCCAGGGTCTGACCTGTATCTTGACCTCCGATTTGTGTCTTACGTTGTGCAGGTCCTGATGCAAGGCAAAAACCCAGGGATAGCTTGGAAGTACGCCCTGCCCAAGGCCATGAACGGGACGCAGCTGGCCACGAAAAGACACGTCCACACCTGGAGCACGGTGCGGTCCGAGTGCTCCGCCTCCTGTGGTGGAGGTGGGCTCATTTCTTTACTCCATCCTCCAAGTCTTTTCTTAAAACAGGTTCTTTCACCCCCAGGACTGTTTAAATTGTATGGTTTGAATAAGCAACAAAAGAACTGTCTTTCATGGGAACCATCACTCTGAAAAGCAAATATTATTGTACTACTTGAGGATTTTCCTATGTAGCAAGGAAGCGATTCTCACAAAACTCAAGTCAGCCACAACCAGGACTCAAAGTCACACATCAGAACCTTCTGGGGGCAATACACAAGGTGCAGCAGAAGTAAGGCCTGCTCGAGTGTGGTTGTGAGGGTAATAATATGGGTGTGATAATTTATAGTTATAATTCAAACATTTCACCTAAGATGTCATGTGGTGTGGTTAAGTGTGATATTGTGAGGTTACAGAATTACATGCGTATAATTTTGTATTAAAAGATTTTATAATAGAATATGGGGTATTCTGGACCCTGTAAAAAGTCTATTTATAAATATAAGAATATCTACATATATATTTGTATATTTATAAATTTTTTTTCAGCCCATAGTTTAGTTTCCCCATACCGTGACTTCTCTGTTGTTGTAAACTGCCCTTAGAGAAGGCAGGGCCATGACAAGGGAGAACACACGCATTGTGGACGTCAGATGGCTCTGGTAGGTGGGTATTGTGCTCAGGGTCAGGTCAGCAGTCCTCAGAAGGGAAATGGATTAACTCTGAGAAATAACCCTTGTAAGAAAAAAACCAGTTACCCTCTCAGCAAGTAGAGGCTGACATTTTATCAAGATCCAAAAACATCACGTGTTTGCTTGTTAGGCAAATTTTGTCATGCTTGAGAAAAGGAACAAATGTCCATAAAGAGGCCCATGAAAAAGAAGCACAAAGGTTGGTCACTCCTTTCTGCATGTCCAGAGTGCCTGGTGACATTGGGTCCCCTAACTCCCTCCATCCCACTTAGTGAAATGGGGCATCTTGGAACCAGAGACAGAGCAGGAATATAGAAAATGAGGAAATTCTTACATCTGTAAGGCCTGTTCTTCAGGAATTCATGGTAATTAACAAAATATGAGGAAATACTTTGTAAAAATCTTAAATAATTTAAAAGTAATACAATGATGCAGACCCCAGCTCGTGGGGTCCGCCACATTGTGGATGAGATACGAGAAATTCACATGGACTACTGAGTCCTGTGGAGGAAAAGGGACAGTATGGCTTCTCTCTTAAGGGGAGAAAAAGCCTGGGCCCTTGCCTGGACAAGCCTTTATTTCTTTTCTGGGCACTTTACATGATGGTCCTCATTTACTATGCACAGGTTTGCTTTAGGTGGTTACCTTTTACAGACAACAAAGGAGGGGATGCTACTGATCACATCAGAGAAGAAGGATATTTGCAAATGCAAAGGGAATAGTGGTCGAACCGGTTACACTCCATACTGGGGAGGTTTAGCATGGATTTTAGGAAGTTACAGTAGGCATTTGCTGTCTCAATTCAGGATGAGGGAGTTTTAGCAAAAGCAAGTCTCATAGCAGTCTAGGTACAATACAGGCCTGATTCACCATGGGAGAACCTATTCATAGGCGTGGGTCCTGTGCATCTCCGAGTGGGAGCTGAGCCCACGCCATGCTGAACGGTCTCCTACAATACAATTTTAGCAATAAACATTTTAAAGGCAATATGCTAAAAGAAGAAAAATAATCTCCTATAATCCCTTAATCATCACTAGCCAATGTGAAATACTTTGGTCTGTATCATTCTACTCTTTTTATTATGCAAACAAAAACCATGTGTGTTTGACCTTCTCCGGACACATGCATCGGTGTCATTCTGTCTGTTTTTCTTACAGAACAGACACCATGCTATAGACCCATGATTTTCACACTGTGCCATACTCCAGCACACACTAAATGAATTACTCAAACTCTGTGGCACACTGAAAAATATACTGTTTTGCCATTCTGATAAAAAAAAATAGGCGCGCTTTAGACTCACTCACACAGGCAGCTGTTGTGTTGGCTGTTGTCTTTTTATTTGACCATCTAAGGGTAGGAGGTCAGTACCTCAGTTAGATAGTCTAGTGTTGCATGTTTTAAAAAAATGTTTGCAGCACACTGGTTGGAAATCGTTACTATAGACATATCTTTATACTTTTTTACTGAGCTTTGGAGCATGAGCAGTTTTTCCCATATCAAGGGTTCTTTCAGATCATTTGCAGTATCTCCCCAGTGTTCTAGAGAGAGCACAGGTCCTTGGGAAGGAGACAGATTCGATCATTTTCCATTTATAGGGAATGAATCCAGCCAAAGGGAGGATGCTGGAGAAGTGCATTGTGGGATTCCCTCTTGCTTTGATTTAGCAAGCCGGTCACATGACTCACAGGTCACATTGTGTCCAAGGCATGTGAGAAGAAGTGAATAAGTTCCCTGGAAGTAATCTCTTAACATTAGGGAATCCATAATGTTAATCCCCAATGTTAATGTGTGGTTTTGTTAAGTGCCTCCTGAAGGCAAGTCCACTTCAACCTAACTGTAAGAGCAGGGGTAACTTTTCACTGCTTCTCAGAGTGATTTTAAGGAAAAGCGCCATGTAAGTATAAACAATTCAGAGAGGAGGCAGAATTCCTATTCGGGGAGCTGACAGACAGCTGTTCACAAAATTTGTGTCTCTGATGAGAAGCCCTGAAATGAACACTGCAAGTAAGGTGTAGGATGCCGCTAACACAGACAGAAAGCCAGAATCCTGGCTGACAGGTACGAATATGTACGTATTCAGTAAGCTCCACCCTTTGTTTATATATGCGTCATACTCTTATGGAAGTAGAGGATGCTCCGTGGAAAGGGAGAATCTCAGAGTTTCCACGCATAATTCACCGATGGTTTTTCTTTGAAGAATTCTTCCCACTCGATGTGTCCGATGTGAGTTAAAGTCGATGGGCTGTCCCCGTATGGCTGCCCTGTTTCCAAAAGCCTGTATGTATCGCTGGGTGGCTCTAGAACCCGCAGCAGTCTTGACAGTGAAGAAGCTACATGTGAAAATTATTAAGATATGAAAACTATTATCTTGGGGAAATGGGATCAAACGAGTTGCAGATTTTACCAAAAGGAGGTCTTCTCACACAGTAATTGGATTCTGTATCTTAAATTATCAGAACCCTGGGTAAATCAGAAGGTAAATTTGGAAATGAAATTGAATTGGCTATCTGTAATTTTTACTTTGTGACTTTTGATGTCTTATTAGGTTACGTAAGTGTAAAGGCCATTTGCTTACGAGATCAAAATACCCAGGTCAATTCCTCATTCTGCAGTGCAAGAACCAAGCCAGCAACTGAACCCAAAATGTGCAATGCTTTCTCCTGCCCTGCCTAGTAAGTCGTCTGGAAATGTCCTTCCGGTTATGTTTGTGTTTTATATGCCTCTATTGTTGGTATGAGATCACTAAAGCGCATAAGATCAATGCTTCTGATCAAAAGTGATGTTAAGATAGCTAGAAATCCCCAAAAAGGTAACAGAAGAAAGAAGGTAGTGGAGTTTCAAATATATAACTTGAAAAACATAAATTTGCTTTAGACATTCATAACTCTGCCTGTGCAAACCTGACCTTGGGATAGAAAAGTGCTTTTTTATTTTTTAGCCTTTACATAGACACTTGTCTTCTGTGCACTAGATCAAATAGATATTTAAATAACACAGATATCTATATTAGTTAAATTTCCATGTGGTTGTGTGTTTAGCTTTTATATAGTTGTCTAAGAATTTAAAAATCATAATACTATGCAGACCATGAAACCCCAACCGCAAATTACACAGTAGCAAGACGCAGAGTAAAAAGATGGGGTGAGAGGCCAAGTGGTAATCCACTTCTGATGGTGGGGACCTGCGGGGAGCTCCGTGGGTTTGTTTTTGGATGGGTTTTAGCTGTGCTATTGTTTGAACAATAATTTTAAGTAATCTTCCCAGCCATATGGAGTCTTTTCTTGTGCGATTTATCTCCTGCCAAATGTATTTATATAGAATTGACAGAGTTTTTTCAAAAGCAACATTTGTTCACTAATGTTTCAGACCATCTTAATAAGCAGTGTTTGCTTTGTGGTAAGGCAGTGATATTACACACTTTTTTTATGCACATACATGTATTTTGTCCTTATAAATAGTGCATTTGCCATAATTGTCTGGGGCCGGAGCTATCTGCCAATCCCACATGCCCAACTGTCAGCCCAGTCTCTCTTCGAATCTGGAACCAGCTATATCCTAAACGCAAGAGAGAGAGAGAAATTGGGGGGGGGGGGGGCTTTCATGAATTTTCCCCTTTTGCTAAGAAATCCATGTCTCCACAACATGACTACCAGACAGTCATTGGCTGGTGTGGAGTGATCTCTCCTTTAGGTGGTGGGGGTGTGCACGTGCGCGCGTAGGAATTGTATGCTTGAATGGCAAGCTGGGATTTTATTTCAAACCTCCTCCTTGTCATGGGTAGCCTCAGCCAGCCACAGAAAGGGGCCCCACTTACATACACATCCGTGAAAAGAGAGAGCACCGTGGCCTGTCCAACCCCTAGGACCTGCCGGGTGACCCCATGTAGAAACAGCGCCCTGGGCGGCAACAGGTTCGCTGGTTACTTAAAAGCAGACGAGCCCCTTGCCATGACTGCCGAGTCACCGTGGCGAAAGCGCAGGGTCTTTCGTTGTCTTCTCTCCTCGTCGCCCTATTACCTACATCTCGTTACTTTCTGTCGGAATCACAGGGACTCTCAGGGATACTCTTCCCTAGGGGGATCCTAGAACTAAAGTTTAGACTCAGACAGTTGGAGCTGGAAGGACAAAGAAATGAATCCGAATCAGCTCCACTACCTTCCCGCGAAGCAGTTACGCCAGCTGTGGGCCCACTGTCAGCCGGCTCTGAGCTGAGCTCACTGGGATGTGGAAATGAGTAGCTTGTAGCTCTTGCCGTCAGTGAACCTACAACCAAATGGAACAGGTGGATGTGTAAAGAAATCATGGGGATGCAGTGAGAGGCATGCTGTAAAAAAGGGTCACATAAGAGATCAGTGAGCGAGGAAGAACACTGCAGGGGTCTGGGCTGTGGGGAAGGGGGAGGGACGGAGGCTGGGTGCGGGGACCATGCCTGCCGTGCATGAAGTCCGCGTGTGTGATGCTTTTCCTGCTACTTGTCCGAAGTCATCATCTTAGCCACGTAAAGGAAAGAAACTTGAATTTGGTAGACAAAAAACATGCCATTTTTTATAGAAATGTTAAAGCTACTGATTTCATAATATGTTTTATGTCTTATAAGATCAAATAATTATACAAACATAGAAAATACTTGACACAATCTTTAAGATAATATGGATTATGCAGTGGTTTAGAATACACATAATCCTAAATCTATGTACTAAATTCTCTGGACTAAAGGTCTTTAATTTCACACACCAGGCTTGTTCGGAAACCAGAAAAAAAAATTTATAGGATGAGGGAAGTTGAGGGAAATGAAAAGATATAATGAGAGCATATTTGTGACATTTTATTGCTTAAAATGATACTGAGAATATCAGTAGATCAAGCTGAGTTTTAGACATTTCTATGGCTCCAGTGTATTAATGATTATGTCTGATAGATCTTTTTAATGCTAGGTCTTCAAATAATAGAATTTCAATTAATCAAAGTCATTGGAAAGGATTAATAGTTTCGGTTGATTTGCCTTCAAATAGAATCTGAGGCTCAGACTGCTGTGGAAAAAGGTGGTCTGGCAATTTTAAAATAAGGAACACAAGGTTATATCTGTGACTCATCAGTAAATTTTAAGACTAACCAGAGAATTAGGTGGCAGAATTGCCTGCTTAGAAATGTCCTCTGCGAGACCATCTCTGAATGCACCCCTCCGCCCTGCACGCATGCGCACGTCTCCCACCCCACCGCCTCCCTCCAGGGATCCCTGCTCCAGGATCCTCACTGTTCTAGTGTATATTGACTAAGACTGTGGCGATTATCAGAAAGTGCTGTCTTTATTTGTTTGCATATCTGCCTCGTCAGTGTGTTGTAGGCTCCTTAATGGAAAGAACGTTGCCTCAATCCTTTTTCCAACCCTGATGCCTAGGAGAGTAGTACCTGGCACAAAGTTAGGATCCCAAGAAGTTTGGCTGAATGGATGGATGACTCAGATTTCCAAGTGGCACATGTTTCTTCCCCGGCA